>JAOPHQ010000570.1:235000-350000 GCA_030340625.1 Merluccius polli
AGTGAATTCAAATACATGTCATCAAGATGCAGGTAAGGGGTATAAGGGCATCTTGCCCTAGGATGCCTACAGGTAGGCTGTGGACATGGGGGATCAAACCCAGAACCTTTTGGCTGGGAGTTGAATATCCAAACCACTACAATCCTGCCCCTACATCATTTGATCTTGATTCATAGAGCACAGAATTATGATGGATGAAAAAAACATCCATCACATAGCATGATGCAAGACTAAAAGACATTCATTAGATTCTGTTAATACAAATGTCTTAGTCTTAGGACATTAGAAATTATGTTTTTCCATATTATTTTTCATAATTTTCATAATTATTTCATGTAGGTAGTATGTATGTCTTAAGAACGCAAAAGTGATCCCATAGTAGATCAAGTGGCAATGAGATCATGGTGGTTAACTGTACCTTGGGCTGGTGTTCGATCCTGTAGGGTGCTTGCTGAAACTGACGAATCTCTCGGATAATGTGGGAGATCTGGAGTAAAAGTGAAAAAATATAATAAAATATGTATTCAATAGGATGTACAGGACGTCATGTTCCTTAAATGGATTGTCATTTATTAACGATTATTAATTCATTGTCATTCTAAAATGTGCATTTATAAGTTCAGCTATGTTGTATCCAGGTAATTGACGGACAACGTTGGTTTCCGTTTGATCGATTCTGTATTAAAACAAGCACACGTTTGTTAGTATAATTACCATCCTCATCTTAGAGAAGTTGACCAGGCCCTCCTCTGTGAAGTTGGGCGTACCTTCCTCGATGAACGCCAGGTCAGTGAGGTACATGCCCAAATATGGCACGCACGGTGGGTTACAGCTGCACAGAAAAAGTTCACTTTTTTCGAAATGTACATTTTTAACATGGAATTAAATAACTTTGAATACACATATATCATTGTGTGTACATTTGGCAGGTGATATTTGCATTTACTTTTTGAGGGTCTCTCGCAGATTCTTGAATCTTCCTTCTGACGACACAATTTTCTGTAGCCTGTCCATCAGGGACTTTGTCTGGAAAACAGAGAATTAAACAGCAAAATACAATAGTTAATAATGGTTCATTTGATCAAACATTCATCTCATAGGCTTCTTCTTCTTCTTCTTCTTCTTCTTCTTCTTCTTCTTCTCCTCCTCCTCCTCCTCCTCCTCCTCCTCCTCCTCCTCCTCCTCCTCTCTCTCTCTCTTCTTCTTCTTCTTCTTCTTCTTCTTCTTCTTCTTCTTCTTCTTCTTCTTCTTCTTCTTCTTCTTCTTCTTCACCACTATTCACCTAGCGGCCATCTTGGTTCTAACCACTGCCAAGATGGCCGCACGGTGACCCATCGGGGGCCTTATCCTATTCCGCGGCGTGTTCCCACCTGTTTGCAGACTTTGGCCCACGTCTTCTTCAGCCTGTAGATGGCGGTGCGGTTCAGGGCGGAGGTGATCTCCAGCACGCCGTTGTAGTTGTTCAGACAGCGGCAAATGTCCGCCACCGCCAGCCACTTCTCGATGGAACCCGCCCGCGACCCCACGTCCACGTTGGCCATGATCTGAGACGCCACCAGGTTACTCATCTGGAGATGAAGAAAATAACGTTTTACAAAACCAACACGACGTTTTAAAGGGGAACTTGGCAAATTTTTCAACTTAATAAACCCGTCTGGAAATCATTTGGATGGTTAAATGGTCTGTTCCGGTGTTAATGGTGACTATCCCCGCTCCCCCCAGCGCCCTCAGGTGGAAAACCAGCCTTGCAACTTACCGTCCCGGTAAATTGGAAATGGGAAGTATCGCGAGAAGCGAGAACGAGCGAGAAGCACGAACTGCTTTACGGCAATTCAACATAAACACACACGCCCCCCTCAATAACGGTTAATCACGTATATAATGTATAACGTATTCCCCACCTCGGTAGACATCGCGCCACACGAAAAAGTTGCCCGGCAACAAATGCACATGAGCAGCGGTAGAAAGGGGGAGGAGGGTGCCGCAAGTGAGTTTTTTTACGACAGTGTTGTGTAATATACGTCCCAGACCTGTAGGGGGAGCTCGTTGAGAAAACATGCGACGACAAAAGTGAAAACCAGCGAAGAAATGGCGAAGAGTTGCCAAGTTCCCCTTTAAAGGCCCGCTCTCTGTTTATGTTGAGGTTTGTGTGCTTAAGCGTAGTATGAGCTGTGCTTTTATTTTTTTGGGGGGGGGGGGGGGGGGGACTGACGTTGTTGAAGTGCTGGCTGGTCTTCATAATGTACGGCGTCCTCTCCGTCTTGTCCACTTTCATCCACCCCTGTCCGAGGAACTCTCTGCAGATTTAGGAAAGAGAACAACAACAACAGCAACAAACATATGAACAACAATGAGGGCGTTTTCACATCAGGGACCCGGGCCAGGGCCAGGATCCGAGTACACTTGACCCCAAAGTCCAGTTCTTTTGATTAGTGTGCACGCTGTGTACCGCACCCGGGCTCAGAGGTGGACTCGGGTACGGTTCGCATCAGGTGTGAAAACTACTGTACCAAAACACAGAAGTGGACTGCTATTCTTCTTCTTCTTTGTGTTTATTGGCGGGTCTCAAAGCAACCATGCATAGCGCCACCTACTGTATCTGAGTGTGTAGATACGCCATTGTACCTAATGAAAACGCCGTCGTTGCGGCTAGCTGGCTAGGTCCAGGCCTATACAGCCATTGTACACTGGGCTGCTGCTTGACGACAATATCGTGAAGAAATATAATATGCAGGTGCCGCAGAATGGCCTCATCAGAGTGTGCACAGACGTGTACTTACTCATAAGGAATACCCCTGAACACGATGTGGTCCAGCAGGGTGATCTGCTCGGCCAGCTCCATGGCAGACAGAGACTCAAAACACTCTGCCTTCGGACTGTCTGCCTGCAAGCATACACACAGGCATACGCACGCACACACACGTGCATACACGCACACACACACAAACAACAGAAAAAAAAATCATGATTAAAGGGCCCCTATTTTACCCTATTTTTTGAAATGGCTTGTAATGGGTAATCACACTCAGACCTGGTAGTAAAATAGGGGCCCTTTGATCATGATTTCTTATTTAATATTCATTAAACATTGTTAAAAGAGACCCTATATTACCATTTCAAAATCTATCTGTTTGTGACAAGTGGAAGTCTCCGCCCAGATTTATAACAGATATCCGTTTGTCATACATAAGGGTGGAGGACACTTCCACTTTTGATGTCACATAAGGGTCGATTTCCATATAGATATGTACGGACATCTATTCTGCTTGTGACATCACAAGTGGGAGTGTCGATAACAGATATATCCATTATACTCCCACTTGTGATGTTACATACGTATTGATTTGACATCACAAGTGGGAGTGTCCACCCAGATGACTAATAGATCTATCCATCATACATCTGATTGGACGCTCCAACTTGTGATGTCAAAAATGGCCTGTATTGCCTAATCAACCTCACACCTGGTGGTAAAATAAAAATAAGGTGCTCATTTTAATTTTTCTCTCAATCACTAGAGGTGCGTTCACTTGAGACTTTTGTGTGTGTTTTAAACTCTGGAGAACACAATGCCTGACCTAGTGAGGCATACGGTGTCTCACCGACGCGGTGAGACACCTTAACACTACATCTCAGATTATCACGATGGAAATTTGTGAGAAAAATGAATAAAATACTATTACACAATTACAAAATACAAAAACACTACATATGGAAGTCATTTGTTACAGTAAATCACAAAAAAACTGTATTCTTACCACAATGAAGTGGAGCAGAGGACAGCTTTTCTGTTCCATAAGGTAGCAAATAGTAAAAAACAAATGATCTTTGTAATAAATTAAAAGACAGGTCTTATGGTAGCAGATTATAAGTGCTAATAGTTATGAATAAATGAGCATGTATTATCACAACTGGGACTAACCATTTGTAATATGTCCTCTATCTTCAGTTGTGCATCATCTTGTTCTTCTTGAGACAGAGCACTAAGGATTAAAATAAACAATACAAATAAAAAGCATGTTTACAATAGTGTGTGTGTGTGTGTGTGTGTGTGTGTATGTGTGTTTGTGTGTGTGTGTGTGTGTGTGTGTGTGTGTGTGTGTGTGTGTGTGTGTGTGTGTGTGTGTGTGTGTGTGTGTGTGTGTGTGTGTGTGTGTGTGTGTGTGTGTGTGTGTGTGTTTGTGTGTACCTCAGTAGGTTAGTGGTGGCCTTCCTCTCCTGGGGAAGGAGATCTGGGTCTCGTAACACCTCGTCCAGGAGAGAGACCACTCCCGTCTTCAGATCACTGTTCAGATCAAAGTCCTGGTGGACACAAACAAACACACACACACACACACACACACACAATACATTAAGATTTAAGGGGCCCTATTTTGCCGGTCTGAAACGCAAGTATGAACCGCAAAGCGCAAGTGGCTTTGTGGGCGGATCTTGGGCGCTGTTGCTATTAAATTCCAATGTGCGTCGGGTGCAAAATAGGAATTCCGCAAGCGCCAGTGAACAAAGTCAATTGCGCTGAGTGCAAGATAGGGCCCCATATGACAGTTGAACAGAAACAGAAAAGTATAGAGTGTGTGTGTTTGTGTATGAGTCCTTGTGTGTAATTATATATCTGTGAGTGTGTGTGTGTGTACATGCTTGCAGGTAAGTGTGTGTGTGTGTGTGTGTGTGTGTGTGTGTGTGTGTGTGTGTGAGACCCCACCTGCGAGTGTTTGGAGACCCAGTGACGCAGCACGTTCAGAACCCTGTTGGTGGCCGCTCGCCGTATGATGAACTCCTTGTCCCACGTCCTCTCTGGGCTGCACACTCCTACGACGACACAGCATGTCCAAAAAAATAAAACAAATAAAAAAATAAAAAATAAAAACAAAAAAATATTTTATTGATTTAAAAATTGTTAGATTCTACATTTGGAAATAGTGTCCATAGCAACGGTCTGTTATTCATAGCAGTGGTCTGCTATTCAGAAATACGGACGGTAGAATGCCGTCATTCAGAATCGGGTATTCAACAAAGCCGTGTAATAATTAACATTTTGTCATTTAGCAGACGCTTTTATCCAAATTGTCTGAGAACAATCAAAGTATATAATCAATAACTACAAAATAATCAAGCACTTCATCATGGTCAAGATTGAGTGAGTGCAGAGTAGCTATAGGAATCACTAATATTAGTAGAATTTGTTTTAATGGATTTTTTCTATTTTTTTTTAGTTTTGTTTCATAGTTGGACCTGTGCTACGCAACAGCCATCACAGAGGGGCGCGTACCGTGACCAGCGGCGGCGGTGGCGATGGCGAATGCGGAGGCCGGAGACATAGGGCAGCGAGAGTTCTCCCCTGAGGAGAAACACACACACACACACACACAGATGTTTGTTTGTTCGTTTGTTTGAGGGAAACAACAACAAAATGTGTTTGTGTACCTGTCTGTCTGTAGCGCATGTTTCTGTGGGTAGAGGGTGTGTGTGTGTGTGTACCTGTCTGTCTGTAGCGCATGTGTCTCTGGGGAAGAGGGTGTGTGTGTGTATCTGTCTGTCTGTAGCGCATGTGTCTGTGGGTAGAGGGTGTGTGTGTGTACCTGTCTGTCTGTAGCGCATGGGTCTGTGGGTAGAGGGTGTGTGTGTGTGTACCTGTCTGTCTGTAGCGCATGTTTCTGTGGGTAGAGGGTGTGTGTGTGTGTACCTGTCTGTCTGTAGCGCATGTGTCTGTGGGTAGAGGGTGTGTGTGTGTGTGTACCTGTCTGTCTGTAGCGCATGTGTCTGTGGGTAGAGGGTGTGTGTGTGTACCTGTCTGTCTGTAGCGCATGTTTCTGTGGGTAGAGGGTGTGTGTGTGTGTATCTGTCTGTCTGTAGCGCATGTTTCTGTGGGTAGAGGGTGTGTGTGTGTGTGTACCTGTCTGTCTGTAGCGCATGTTTCTGTGGGTAGAGGGTGTGTGTGTGTGTGTACCTGTCTGTCTGTAGCGCATGTGTCTGGGGGTGGAGGGGGAGCGGCAGGGAGACAGGTCCCCTGACTCGCTGGTTGCCGGGGACTCAGGGATGAACTTGTCCAGGGAAACGGTCTCCAGGACAGCTGGTGGGAACATCCCATAATATATCTTCAAACACAAACCTTGAAACTCCTTGTTTTTTAAAAGGTAAAAACAACACAGATCTTTATTTGTTGAACAAAAACGCTTGACCCAAAACATTAGCAAAATGAGGAGAATACTAAATTTCACAACTTATTTATGAGGAACTTCTTGCCAATGATGTGAGAGGTCCAACATTTTAAATGTTTTGTCTAAGACCAAATGCATTGCATTAATATGTATTATTATACTTTACATAAGGAATAAACCACAGGCTGTCCTGTTATTGGAAAATAATATACGACGGGAGTGGTGATGCCGAAGTGGCTTACCCTGCAGAAGTGGTTTATTCTGCTGATTCCACAGTTACCAACAATAGTTAGATATTAGTTACTTTCATCTATGACGTTATTGTTTTTTTATCGACTTAATCAGCTGAAATTCAAATATTCTTCCGCGGTGCTTAATTGTGCATATTGTTTTTTGAGTTGTCAAGGAAACATCTGGTCGATAGTTGTATTTGACGGTTGTTGTTAACGTTGGATTTGTAGCACATTGATCTGGAACTGTGAAAAGGCAGAGGTGTGCCGTTATTGAAAAATAATGCACACTCTGGGATCAAGTATTTAATAATGCTGTGGTATGATTCTTTCTATTCACTGCGTTTTATTCTGTGTTCTGTCTTTTAATTATTGTAGTTTTGTTCTGTGTGCGGTGTTTTATTCATTGTGTTGTAGACGTCAGACTTGGCCAGATGTTGACACCGGCCCCACGGGGAGCAACAAAACAACACGTTATTCTTCTGGAAGCAGATAATGACCTTTATATAATATATATATATAGATACACCGCTTAGTTATTCCCTGTTGTGTTGAGACACATACCAGGGCTTGGATGCTAATTACATGAATCACATTCTATCATTTAAAGAGCAAATAAAGTGTTTCATGGTTTAAATTGGTGACAAGAATTTGACATGACTAGCGGCTGTACGTTAGGCTACCAACTGAACGCTGTATTAAGAATTCAGCCATTCCCTAATTTCCCTAATAACGTCTGACTCAGACACTGATGAGTTTTATGAAAGAGGAGCATTTGGTGGACCCATTCGACGGTACTTGTACGAACCCGAGTACTCTGCAGAACAAATTGAAATCAGACGTGTGGAGAGATTGCATACAGACGCAAAATAAATTGATTCGCGGGGACAGTCAATGGACTGACTCAATGGGGAAAAAGTGAAATTTCTGTTCAGTTGTCTCATTCTACGAAGCCAACATTCTTAAGGTGTGTTCACACCGCACTTCGCCCCGCGACACGTTTCAATGTTAAGTGAACGTGGAGACGCGAATCGGGCGAATGTTTTTTTCGCCGATACGCGCGACAAGATTTGATTGACAGCGCGAAATTTTTCCTCGTGAACGGCGAGCGCGTTCACGTGGATTCGCGCCGCGAATAATTCGCCCCGCGAATAAAGTTAAAATATTTCAACTTCTTCGCGGCATTCGCGTTGAAACAGCCAATCAGCGTTCACTCCCTGAGTGACGTAGCGTTCACTGCCTGATCCAGATCAGACAGCAATATGGAAGAAACGTCTCTCCCTCTTCCACAACAGATACAGACACGCAATGGTGGTTATCTCGGCCATGGTTGATGAGAGACTGAATTGGCATGAAGGACTGTTGCCAGGCAAAAAAAAAATTCGCCCCGCGAATAATTCGCCCCGCGAATGCACACAAAAATGCACAGCGACAGATTATGATTTGTCGCGCGGCAACATTCGCCTATTCGCGCGAATAGGCGAAATGGGACAAAGTGCGGTGTGAACACACAGTTAGAACGATTCGATTTTTTTAAAGCCTGAATCAAATATATATATTTTTAAACTGTGATTGTTGTTTGTGGTTTTTTACATTAAATGCATGCAAGAAGTACACTACATCAACAGTAGCATGTAATATTCCCTTAAACCCTCCCAGTATAGCAATGATGCTGCTGAAAAAAAAAATCAGAAAGACTGACTGACATGTGATGTGCATTGTTTTTGGAAATATCCCTCATGATATACAATTTCTAGAAGTGTATAATTCAACTTTTTCCCATGGTCTAGCGTTAAAAAAGTGAACAAAAATCACAATAAATATAATAATATCAAATTACAATACTTAAAATTTGCAATACATATTAAATCAGCATCCCATGATAGCAGGGAATCGGGAGATAAGCATAACGTCCCAGCCCTATAAATGATCCATGTGAGTGATGGCGTGTGTGTGTGTGTTTCTACCCCGGCGGATGCTGCGCCTCAGCTTCCCACAGAAGGCGTCGATCCTGGGCATCTCCGCGCTCACATCCTCCCCGGGGGCGGGGCTGAGGTCCTGGGAGCTGGGCCCGCGACTCAGGTCCAGCGGGGCCTTGGTGGCCGTCGGGGGCGGAGAGGACATCCCGGAGGAAGAGGAGGAGGAGGAGGTGACCGCCGGGTGGGGGAAGCTGGGGGAGCGGGTGGCGGTGGGTGGCGGCGAGGAGCAGAAGCCAAAGGGGGCTCTGGTGGCGCTGGGCGGAGGGGAGGTGATGGAGGGGCAGTGGCTGGAGGTGGGGGAGTTGGCGGCGGAGGAGGAAGGGGTGGAGGAGAGGTCGACTCCCCCGGCCTTGGCTCCACCACCGCTGGGGGAGTTGAGGGACAGCTTGCGGGAGTGGACGGGGGAGGCCCACGAGGGGATGGAGAGGGGCGGGGGGGAGGAGAACTTGCGGGACAGCCTTGGGGATTTGTTGTTCAGGGTGTCGGTCCCCCACGCGCCCTGGTTGGTGGCGAAGAACAGCTCCAAAGACCTGAGGAGAAGATCACAAATAGTAGTAGTAGTAGTAGTAGTAGTAGTAGTAGTAGTAGTAGTAGTAGTAGTAGTAGTAGTACTGTATATGCCCCTATTTCACCACCAGGGGTGATGTTAAGCAGCCATTAAAACCATTTTAAAATAAATCAGGTACACGATAGATGGATAGATAGATCCTATATATGTCACTATAGGGTAGATTATGAAATGGCTTGTAACGGCCAATCAAAATAGGCCATTACAAGCTAGTCTTCCGTGGTGAGTATTATGTGCTTGATGAGAGGGAAGTGTATTGTCGTCAAGTTTTTCTCCTTCAAGTGATCCGGTAAGTTAGAATATTAGATTAAGTTAATCTAACATGTTGCACCTTTAAAAGCTGGTTGATTCAATGTAATGTAATGTAATCTACGGTAAATGGTATTTGCGTACTTGCCCTAAACACTACTAGTGCTATGTGTAGTATACTTATGACTAAGTATTACTTAGACTGGTCCAGCGCGAGCTGCGTTATCTTCAGACTGTAGTCCGGACTGACGGATGTGATGGACAGGCGGTCGGACGAATGATACTGCACCCTGAGGTGAGGCAGCCAGTGATTGGACGATGGGAGGGACGGAAGAACAGGAAGTGGAAAACAAGTGGAAGAGGATGAACATGAAAACAAAACCGAGGTGAAAGAAGGTGAAAATGAGAACATATGCTTCAATCTGTGAAACACATTCTCATTTTCACAAATGGAAATGAGAAGGGGGGATAAGTGATAAGTGATGCATGATAATGAAACAACACTCTGTCGAATATCGATGGATGGCAATGTCTCTGACAGCCACAGGCTACTCGCATGAAATGTAAAAGAAACCGTATTGATAACATTGATTGATCGGCGACAATGTACCTCATGTCCACAGGCTACTCACATTAAAAGATAGTTAAATGAATGATTGATAATATATATATATATATCGATCATTTAAAATGGAGACAATGTACCTGATGGCCGCAGGCTACGCACACAAAATGACCATCATCAATAATATTGATCGTTATTGATCAAATGTCGATTGATAGAATGGTGACCTGCTGCGCGTACCTCATGTCCCTGTCTACTCACATGACATTTTGGTGAAACAACCCACATCGATAATACAGATTGATTGCGAAACATCCCTCATCAATTGATACATTGATCGATTATCAATCGTTCCGGCTCCGTACCTGACGGGTATGGAGGTGAAGGGCTTCTTGTAGATGACGGCCAGCTTGTCGATGACCACGGCGGCGGTGGTGAAGATGCGGTAGGTGTGCAGGAAGGTGTTGAGGAAGTCGATGGACAGGAAGCGCAGGTCCGTGAGCCGCTCCAGCAGCCGCTCCACGCTGGCGTAGCGGATCTGGGGCACCTTGCAGGAGTTGAGCGTCTTGCTGAAGCAGATATCCACGTCGTCCTTGTGGAGTCTGGCGTCTGACCTGTGGGGGGGGGGGGGGGGTTAGGGTTAGGGTTAGGGTTAGGGTTAGGGTTAGGGTTAGGGGGGGGGGGGGGGGGGGGGGGGGGGGTTAAAGAGAGGTTAAAGGTGCTGTAGGTGAGACTTAATGTGTAAGTGAACCCCCTAGCTCGAATTCAAACACTATGAGATTAAAACAAAATAAACTAAGAGTTTGAGAAAGGAGGGGAGACGTGTTATCCCCATGGTTACGACCCATGGCAACTTTGTGATACTTTTTTTTAACTGTCATTGTGTATGAGCGTTATAATGTGCGATGTTGTATATGAAATGCGCCACACACCGTGGCGATACTATACTAAGTGTCCGAAAAGCTTAACCCTCTCTCGGACCCGGACATCAACTTCGACCGCTGCAGTAGTATGTATTTATATACTGTATGTATGTGTGTGTTATGTATTTACGGTGAAACATTATAATCTTCTTACTTGATCATACGAGGCACGTTGACCTTGGAGTTCTCCTCAAACACGCTGGTCATGAGGCCGTTGCATCGGATGTTATCTATACACTACAATACATAGAGGAGAGATAGAGTATCATATATACACTACACAGTAACAATACATAGAGGGAGAGATAGAGTATCATATACAATACACAGTAACAATACATAGAGGGAGAGTCATTCAGCGGATATCACTGACACACCAAACAGTAAAAGAGGGAGGACCATTCATCATATCCTCCCTGTCATTATTTTGTGTTAACTTGAATGAGGCAATCCAACTGAGGTAACACCAACTGAGGTAACACATCTCTCTTTGAACCCCCTGTCCAATCACATGAGACTACCTGACTGATATCACATAATCCCGCCCCTTTTTAAACCCCATCCATACATATGAGTCTACCTGATTATGTCACATAGTCCTACCCATTTATCAACCCCGTCCAATCAGATGAGACTACCTGACTAATCATTACATAGTCCTGCCCCTTTTAAACTCTGTCTAATCGGATGAGACTACCTGACTGATATCACATAATCCCGCCCTTTTAAACTCTGCCCAATCAGAAGAGACTACCTGACTGATGTCAGATAGTCCTACCCTTTTATTAACCCCGTCCAATGAGATGAGATACCTGACTGATGTCACTGGTCCAGGCAGCCTTCTCCTGTCTGGAGGGAGCCAACAGGACGACAGAGAAAGACGGCCCATCTGCCGGCTCCACCACAATCTTGAACTCCAGATGATTGAGACCCTGGCCTGCTGCATTGTCTGGGGAAAATGATCACACAATGTTTACCTTTACATTCTGTGTTAAGCCCAAAGCACACTTTCAGTTTCATTTTTGTATTTGAGTCATATTGTTTTAAAGGAGCGCAAATGTAGCGGGCTGTATTTTTTCACCTCAAGTCTATTTTGGACGCGAAAATTCAAAAACATTATTTTGCGTCTGTCCCGACACGGACGTGTGCTTTGGGCTTTACATGTTACTCATATTTGTATTTTCTTATACATTCTTTGGAAGAATTTGCATGGTCTTTGTTCAAAATGTGTATCTCTGTTTAATTCTTATTATTGTCCTATACTGTCTGCTATGAAACCCACACTACCCATCTGGGATTAACGCAGTAGATCTTATCTTACATACGATAAGAACATCACAAAATATTATAACAATGTTATCACCTTAAAAAAATATGATTAGACCAAAATATAACACCAAATTGTGTTTCCTGAACTAAATGAACCCACAGATGGTTTGTAGGTGTAGGGACACTGGTACTCACAGTCCTCATCATTGGCCTCTAGCTCTTCGATGAGTGTGCACTCTATCAGGGACAAGGTTCCTCCTTGCTGTTCAGGGTGGAGAAAGGGGTCAGAGGTCAGATCTAGGATTGTAGTATTTGTATGTTGTATTCAAAATGATATTCACTTATATTTTCCTTGGCTGGGATATGGGTTATTTCTGACAGCTTTTTGTTTCTTTCAAGCCATATTGTTTTTGTAGTGGTTTCTATCCGTCACTGTTTTTGTGTATTTGATTTCAGCATGTGAAGCAGTTTGTAACTTTTATTTTGAAAAGTGATTAATTAAAGTTGATCATTAAGATCAATTATCATTGCCATTCCTATTTTCATCATCTTCATAATGAAAATGATCGATTATATCATCATCATCATCATCATCATCATCATCATCATCATCATCCTCCTCCTCCTCCATCGGCTGACCTTGAGCAGGTGGAGTTTGCCCCCAGACGTGCGGGTGCAAATGAGGAAGTGTTTGGTGAACAGGAAGCACTGTCTCTCCCCTTCCTTCCTGAGGGAGAGCGAGCCGAGGCGCACCTTGCTGAGCACCCCCCGCTCGCTGCTCGACGGCAGCTGGACCAGAGAGCCTGGGGGGGGGGGGGGGATTCAACTAACCATTGTTAGACCATCCTGTTCACATTCTCTCTGCAGATCAGTCAAAATGCCAAAGGGAGGGCGTTTCAGTTCATGACGAGGGCAAGGCAAGCACTTAGTTATTTTATCTGATCGGCAGTTGGGAGTTTTTTTTAACAATGCAGGGCAGCACCCATATTTGGAAATCAATTGCTGCACCGCCGAGGCCAGACTGATATTAATTGAGAAACGCACACTTGAGTATCTGGACGGTCTCACGAGGCTAGGATTCAACACCCGCATGGCAACATTACATTGGTTAAGAGTGTGTTATTGACATCGTTCCAAAAATACTTCTTTCCTACTTTCCTCCTTCATGTGGCTCGTTCACTAAACCCTGTGGAGGATACACTGATGTATCCTACATGGTTCAAAGCCACTTTGGTGGCCACTTTAAGCTGCTTCTCTAGCTTACTACGCATTGGGACCATATGTACAATGGAACTATTGGAACGCAGCCGAGAGCTTGTCTAACGAAGGTGTGACTATTGGACTGCGGCCGCTGCATGTAGCTTGTCTAACGAAGGCGTGACTATTGGACTGCGGCCGCTGCGTGGAGCTTGTCTAACGAAGGCGTGACTATTGGAACACAGCCACTGTGTGTACCTTGTCTAACGAAGGTGTGACTATTGGACTGCGGCCTCTGCGTGTAGCTTGTCTAATGAAGGCGTGGATATTGGAACGCAGCCACTGTGTGTTCCTTGTCTAACGAAGGTGTGACTATTGGACTGCGGCCGCTGCATGTAGCTTGTCTAACGAAAGTGTGACTATTGGACTGTGGCCGCTGCGTGTAGCTTGTCTAATGAAGGCGTGACTATTGGAGCGCAGCCACTGTGTGTACCTTATGTACGGATGGTGTGATTATTGGACGGCGGCCACCACAAGTACCTTGCCTAACGAAGGTCTGGCTGGTGTCCAGCAGGATGTCACAGCCCTCTACGATCATCCTCTCGATGGCCAGGTTCTTACGGATGTTCTCCGTGTCGCTGACCTCGTCGTGCATCATCCTGAAACAGAGACACCGTCCTCCTCATCCCACCTGCTCTTCATGCACCCCGGGGGGCCCAAGGTACCAATAAACACCTCAGAGAGAATGCGCGCTCTTACTTTGAAAGCTCCTCTAGTTTGGACTTGGCGAACTCCAGACTCTTGCGCTCCACGTGCTCGTGGGGCGTGTGCGCCAGCAGCTCATGCAGAGTGATGATGTATCGTGGAATCTGATCATGAGAAAATATTAAATAAAATACAAATACAAATAAAAATAAAATGCAAGCACGCATGAGCACACACCATCAAGACAATGTGCTACTGATTGTGCTATGAAAGGTATGAATGATGGACTGAATTGATAAATAAAAAAATACATCAATAAATAATATATTAATAAATAATACATTATATTTGTGTAGCACTTTATCAAGGATTTACTTCATTAAGGATTTATAAAGTAAATGTATAAAGTAACTTTATAAATAACTTAAGTACACAGAAAAGAGCTTCAAAGTAAAATCTTTCAAAATGAATAATTAAACAGCACACAGGTAATGACTATACAGTGAAATAGATAGATTTTTAAAAACCCTTAAAAAATTAAAGGGGTGTGGTTCCCATTGGTCCGGACGCTCCAGGTGAGTTTACCTGGAACATGGGGTAGGTGAGGAAGGTCTCCAGCATGCGGCCCTCGCAGGCAGCGTTGGCCTCATACTGCTTCAGCAGCTTGTCAAAGTCCCGGTTCTGCTTGCAGTTGGCCAGCACCTGCAGGCTGTACTGGTGGTTACGTACAAACTCCTGGTAGATGTTGAGCATGGGCAACAGGATGTCAAACAGGTCCGCTGAACACAGAAAACACAATAAACACAAGAACATTGTCATTCTACACGGGGTATCTGCAGGCTTCAACCAGTTCAATTTAAGACTTTTGAACAACTTTTTAATATCACTTAGTACACAATTCAATACCGGCTTCACAGCCCAGCGGTATATAGGTAACCTGGAATTGTTTTATAAGTATACACATGTATTGATAGCAGTATTGATAGCATAGCACAATATAGCAGTGCTGCTTATCTGACAAAAAAAGTATCCTGAACACGCATGAAGTTAACACGCCAGTACAGTGATCAACAAAGTGTGTGCATGCCGCAGGGCAAATAAATATTTATTTCACATAAAAAACAAACGTTTGAGGTTTATTATTTTTCCTTTCCTGACAGTCGCAAAAAATATTTAAGATCTATGCAACTGATATGTTTAAGGCCTTTTAAGCCCTTAAATTGTTATTTTTTTATTTAAGACTTTGTATTACTTTGTAATACTTTTAATAACTCTAATAGTACCCTGTTATTACAATTCATATTGTGAGTTATTTTTCATGTGTAAATTGACTGCATTTTTATAGTACACCTCTGGCACACTGTCAACACCCACACAAGATACTGTTTATTTACCTGACATTGTCGTTCACCCATTCAAACACACACCTCCACACCGCTACAGTTGTAATCATGCCACCAGCTCAATCGGGAGCATTGGGGAACGGTTAGATGTATCGCATTTTACCCTCCAGTGGCCTAAATGACCTCTATCTCCTGAGTTTACAGCTGTCCAATCAGACGCTTTGCTTTGCTGGTCCTGCTGTAGGAGGAGGTTTGTATAACACGCTGAGCTCACCCAGCACCAGCGTGGGCCAGTTGGCTATCCGAGCCTTGAGGCCTTGGTGGAAGATCTCATGCAGGAACATGATGGTCTCACTAGAACGAAAGAAAAAAACACAACAAATAATACATTTATGGATTTGTTTGTATATATATATATATATATATATATATATATATATATATATATATATATATATATATATATATATATATATATATAAAATACATGCACACACACATACACACACACACGCATATATGTGCCTCTCTATAAGCTATATTAGGAATGATCTGTCATACTCAGTATATACATTTATTTGCAATATATGTATCTCTTTTTGATATGAACTTCTTACATTTTTTTCTCTTTTTAATTCTTATTACTGGCCTGTAGTTCTTCTTGTGACACCCACATTTCCCATCTGGGTTAATACATACATTAATAAGTACATTTTAGCTTATTTATATCTACATTATAAATCATATATGTATATAACAAACTAGAGCTACTGTTGGGCGTATCTGTTGAGGAAGATGCTATATAACATATATGTATATACATTTTTATCTCTTGTGAATTATCGTTACTGTACTTCGACTTGTGCTACTGTGCTTGACACCGGAAATCCCGTCTTCTATGTCCACCTCCACAGTCTACCTGTTGAGGAAGATGCTGCTGACGTCATCGTGACTAATGGGGGGCTTCTTGGAGCTGGCGGCCATCCTCAGGGGTCTCAGGAAGCAGTTGACCAGGATAGAGAGCTGGTGCACGTACTCCGTCTCCACCTCCACCATGTTGAACACGATGTGGTTCCTCTTGCGCATGCTCTCAGCATGCGGCGAGCTGATGTAGTCCTGCACAATGAGCTTCCACTTCCTGCGGCACAGCCAGCCCCGCATGAAGCTCTGCACCTGTAGAGGAGGAGCGGCGGGTAACACACGTCAGTCTGTCTGAAGGTCTGGAGGTCCGTCTACCTGTCTGTCTGTCTGTCTGTCTGTCTGTCTGTCTGTCTACTTACCTGTCTGTCTGTCAGTCTGTCTGTCTGAAAGTCTGAAAGGCTGTATGTCTATCTGTCTGTCTGTCTAGAATCTGTCCGTCTACTTACCTGTCTGTCTGTCTGTCTGTCTGTTTGTCAGTCTGTCAACTTACCTGTCTGTCTGTCTACTTACCTGTCTGTCTTTCTATCTGTCTGTCTGTGTGTCTGTCTGTCTACTTACCTGTCTGTCTGTCCGTCTGTCTGTCTGTCTGTCTGTCTGTCTGTCTGTCTGTCTGTCTGTCTGTCTGTGGCATCTATTAGGAGTAACAAACCTTTTTGATCTTTTTGATATCAGGGTCCTCCTCTTCTTGGTTATTCTGGTACGGTCGCAACCTCTCTTTGGCTTTGTTCAATAATAACACCTAAAACACAAACAAATATACTGTATATATACAATATATATAAAAACAAAAAAAACAAAAAAACAAAAAAACAAAAACAAAAACAAAAAAAAACAAAAAAAAAATATATATATATATATTCAGGCTTATTGATGTAGGACTCAGTGGGCCCCAGAGACTAAGGGTCAAGCTCTACTGGACCCTGGCTGGTCTTTGTGACAATATTTAAGTATAAACAGATTTACAGTGTATATGTGAGTAACGGTTAGTAAGCACTGTGGTCTGAATGCAGGCGACCTCCTGACCTCCGATTTCAGCCTCTCTATCTCTGTCTCCTGCTCCTCCAGCTGTGTGCGCAGCTGGCTGGCCGCTACCTTCTCGGTCTCCATGATCTGCACCAGATGGAGGTACTTCTGCATCAGCACCTCCCGCTCCACCATGACATCCGAGTAGCTGTCGGTACCGGCAGGACAAGGACGTGAGGTGAATAGAAGACAAGATGGATATTAGATGTTGATTATGACGTCGATTGTTTACTTATTTATTTATTTATTTATTACATTTTAAGGAAAGGATGGCCAGATATATAGCAGCAAGAGTGAAAGAAAGAAAGAAAGAAAGAAAGAAAGAAAGAAAGAAAGAAAGAAAGAAAGAGCAGAGTGAGAGAGAGAAGGTGAGGGGGACAGGATAAATAGAAAGGGAATATAGAGAGAGATAGCGGGAGAGAGAATAGTGTGTGTGTGTGTGTGTGTGTGTGTGTGTGTGTGTGTGTGTGTGTGTGTGTGTGTGTGCATGTGTGTCTGAATAAAGAAAGAAAATAGAGAAAGAAAAGAAGGGAGAGAAAATAGAGGTCAGACTGAATGCTAGGCTTAACTCTGATGTAATCAGTGTAGCACTAGAGCACCAGAATGTGACCTAAATGTGAACTCAGCATATGAACACACACACACACACACACACACACACACACACACACACACACACACACACACACACACACACACACACACACACACACACACACACACACACACACACACACACACACACACACACACTCAGCATTACATAGCGCTTGGGTCTTAAGGGATAAATGACAATACAATTGAAACGAGTAGAGAGTACATTGAATCTAACCTAATTAGTTTCGGCACTGTTTAATTCAGAACATATCTTTTCATATATTTGTTGTGATGCACTACCTCCTATGTACTTGACTACCACTAATACAAAATGTCATAAACAAACACATTTTTAAGCTCTTGTTCCTATAACTATTTTGTCCAATTGTTGTTGTTTTAGAGACTTGGGTTTCTCCAATTTTGATTGTTTGATTCTTAAACTGTAAGTAGAAGATGATTACCTGTAAGTTGCCTCGGTATAAAAGCATCTCCTAAATCAGGTGTTGATTCACTTTTTCAACTCTGGACCCAAATTTCTGTGTGTCCGTGGGACCTAACTGGAATTGCCAGTCCTTTCGTTAAAATTAAACCAATTCTGGTGTGCTCAGAGTGGTCTGAGTCTTCTGTGCGGTGACAAGCTGGGACCTACCTCCAACTGGATCACGACCCACCTGGGACCCAGATTGGGTAAAAAACAATATCCTAAATGACTACATGTGAAATGTCCATTGATTCTAAGGTGAAGACAGGTGAGGTGTGAGATGCGAGTGTTACCTGGCCTGCTGGGGACAGGTGAGGTGTGAAATGCGAGTGTTACCTGGCCTGCTGTGGACAGGTGAGGAGTGAGATGTGAGAGTTACCTGGCCTGCTGCAGACAGATGAGGAGTGAGATGTGAGAGTTACCTGGCCTGCTGGATACACTCCAGCCACTCTATACAGTCCGCCTCCTCCTCCGCCCGCAGCTCCAGAGGCTTCTGTCCATCGTGACCAAACACCACCAGGAAGTAGTGCTACAGTTTGAGAAAAATATAGAAAGAGAAACATTAGAATACAATTCATGGACACATTTCCATTTAACAAGCAACTTCACCTGTGACAACACTGAGAAAAAGTATATTGATGGTGGAGAATACTGCCACCACAAAATAAATACTTGGGGTACTTAAATACTTGAATAAATCCAGTGTTGACCCTCATACTTACACTTACTCCCAAGCCTTTCATATTTCCCCACTCTTGTTCCATTCAAAGTGATGGACAACAGAAATCCAAAATGTACCTCTAATGATGTTATTAAGGGTTATCAAGGTGTGCATTAAGCATCAGAAAATGATGACCCACTATAACCCTAACCCTAATATGACACCCTTTAACATTAGGGTGAGTGGTACTTTTTTCTGAAGGTCGGAAAGAGTCATTGCAAAGTTCTGTTCCGGAGATACAGCCGTGTGCAGAAACAGAAGTGGTTTCTGGTACTTCCGGTTGACGTATAAAAGTCGTGTTTGGTTCCGTTGGAACAGGCGTCTCTGAATTAGTGGAGACGGAGACAACTAACAAGTCTCTACGACCTTCAGAACAAAAGTTATTCAAGAAGGGCTCTTGGTCATTACCCCCAACCCTGCCGGAATCAGTTTTTATCCCATAACCTAACCCTAATATGAGACCCTAACCCTAATGTGACACCCTTTAACATTAGTAGTTAGTTTTTCTTTAATAATTATTTTTCTGAAGGCCAGAAAGACTCATAACTGATGAAACCCTAACCCTAATATGAAACCCTAATAATAAATAAATAAAATAAATGAATTACATAGTGAAATATAAGTTCTTGTGACAGAAGTTTAATCAAAGTAGAGGAGACTTCTTGGTCCACTTTCTGCCGTGCTCTCTTCTAAAACTAATAATGTGGCATGGGAGCGAGTGTCTCTCTCCCCCATACAGTAGCCTATCAGAGGTCCCTCTCCCCCATACAGTAGCCTATCAGAGGTCCCTCTCCCCCACACAGTAGCCTATCAGAGGCCCCTCTCCCCCATACAGTAGCCTATCAGAGGTCCCTCTCCCCCATACAGTAGCCTATCAGAGGTTACAAGTATTTTTAACTAAAATCAAGCGCTATAGAAGAGTGTTCGCGTATTAGCGCGACACTGGCCGAACTGGAGTGGCTGAGGCTGACCGAGTCCTCCAGTGATGTAGGTTGCCAGCGTCATTTGTGAGTGCATTTTTGTTTTGTCAGATGGTGATTTCAGTCTATTGTTCCCATGTTTCTAAATTTTGGATTGGAAGTCCCTCTTTATATCGGTTCAGACCGATATAAGAGACAACAGACAATAGACACAACAGAGTGTTGTGCAGCGGTGTATGGAAACAAACTGAAAGCACTGTGTGCGTAAAATTATGTTACTGGCAACGACTGCCACCAGACATTAAACAGCTTAGCGAGTGCTGGGAAACTCCTGCTATATCTCCTAAGTCTCTCTGAGACGTGCCTGAGGGTGGCGAGGACTTGCGCACTGCCAATAAGTTACCTGAATGCGTTGTCTGAAATCGTGCTCACTTCTTCGCTCACTTCTTCTTATCCCACCACTTCCTCTACCAATGCTAGACAAGCCCCCAAACACTTCCTCTGACAACACTACATCCGCAATTTGATGCACGCACCTCCTACAGTGGCCCTAATTTTATAGAATTTCATTACAGTACTTCAGTTAGTAATATGCAGCATAGTCGAATTATCTTATATTGAATCTTACTTGATACAATTATTGTATAGGCCTACTTTAGGCATAGGACTACATCGATTGTATCATTAAAAATCAAGTTACTTTCCGGGGGGAAATTGTATAAGTTGGTCATTTGGTCATTTCTTTCTGGTGATTTTCCTATTCACTCTACTGCTATCTATGTTGGTTCGATTTGAGACAGAATCGATTGCTTATCCTTGGTATCCCGGATGTTGTATCTGAATTTTTTAACTTGCATTTTGGGATCTGAATTTGACCTATCGAATTTGAGCAACTTGAATATATATATATATATTTTTTTAAACTTGAATTTTGGATTCTGAATTTGTAAATATTTAAAAATAAAAGTGAAAATGAGTTATTGAAAATTTGAGTTGAATTCAGAGGCAAAAAAGTCGGATACATAATTTCAATGCAAAAACATTCAGTGGCGGTAGTATACATGCACGTATTTATACATTACACCTTTAAAAAGTCCCAGCTGTGATCCATCATATCATCTTTGATAGACACTCCCACTTGTGATGTCACAACGAAATATTACTGTAAGAACGTATTTCACATACAACAGGAAGAAAGGCCTATGATTTACTGTAATTTAACTTGAGGGGAAGATTTTATAAACTGACAAAATTGCAAATTCATTAGCTAAAATGTGTGCTTATAATAATAGATTTCACTAGGAATAATGGTCTGAGATGTTATTGTTGCACCCTAGAATATAGGAATATATTCATAACACTTACCTGAGAGACACAAATTAATAATTGTTTAAACATTACCATACGTATATATGTATATATATCTCAATTTAAAAACTCACAACACAATAAAAATGTCCTTTAAAGCCACTGTACCAAAAGTAGGGCTGTATAGCGATAGACAGAGCGATAAAGAAAGAGAGAGAGAAAGAGAGAGAGAGAGAAAGAGAGAGAGAAAGAGAGACTACCTAGTGTGTGCCACTACAGACCAGAGTGAGGCTTAAGGGCTTGTGTGCATGTGTGCGTGTGTGCCTGCTTGCATGCCTGCCTACATATATGTGTGCGTGTGTGTCTGCATGCCTGCATGTGTGTGCTTGCTTGCTTGCTTGCTTGCTTGCTTGCTTGCTTGCTTGCGTGTGTGTGTGTGTGTGTGTGTGTGTGTGTGTGTGTGTGTGTGTGTGTGTGTGTGTGTGTGTGTGTGTGTGTGTGTGTGTGTGTGTGCGTGCGTGTGTGCGTGTATGTGTGTGTGCGCCTGGTTGCGTGCATGTGCATGTGAGCGTATGTATAGCGGGGCAGCAGAGCTTATCTAACCACCAGGGCTCGTACGGTACAGCTCCTTGCACGGCTAAAGCAGCTTCCCCCGCCGCGGGGCTGCTAAGCGCTAACGGACAGCGACGACGACAGAGACGCAGACAGACAGGGCTTACAGCCTCCACCCGGCCCACTAGCACCCACCCCTCCCCAACCCCCACCTATAGCGTCCAGCCAGGGGTATATTACCATCATCCAGACCGGCGGGCACGTGTACAAATATCACAAGCTCCTGTTGGAATCCAGCCTGACCCTATTGGTTCAAACTCTCTCCATTTTAAAGTCTTAGGGGAAAAAAAGGCATGAGGTCAAAGATCAAACAATGGCTTTGTAGAGCCATTCAGTCCCTCTCGATATTCACAGATACTCAACATCCGTTATTTCAGGTAGCTAAAAAGACATGTTGTCAAATTCTTGCACATTTTAACCGAGTCTGATAAAAAAAATAATGCCTTATCACAAGCTACTATGCTATTAATTAAAACAAACAAGAATAGCCTTTGCTCTCAAACTTTCTACAACCGTGGTATAACAGTAGCCCACACAACTGAGGCTTTGTTTCATTGTCAACTAGTATTCATTTACAGCAATATCCTAGCTTATCATGTCAAATATAAGTAGGCTGATATAATTACAAGGTGCTACGTAAAATAGTTTTGCCTGCTATAACATAGCTGATCATGAATACAAATATGAGCTTCTGATGTAGGTTCAGTCTGTGTTGGTTTATATAGAATCAGTTTCCATATGGTTTCTATAGAGCTGACGGGTACAGATAACATGCAGCATATTATCTGTACAGCTATTACTGTAAAATGAGCCACAGCCCTTTGAGTTTTACAGTACATTATATATATATATATATATATATATATATATATATATATATATATATATATACTATATACATCTTCAAATATGCAGGGTTTTACTTACAGTTAAAATATACATAATGTAGCGTGACAATGCCCATTGAACACAAAAATGAATGACTTATTTACAGTAAACCAAATTATTTCTTCATGGGCTCTGGACAGCTGGTAAAGGCTAACGCTACGCTAGTCTGTTGTTGTGTTGTGGCAATCCGATTGCGTGGCAGTTGGCCTGCGGCTGAAGCCCATGTTCTGCTATTCTGTGACATTAACACGGCATAGTGAACCAAACAATATATGGACGTATGAATGTAGGTTTCAACATACCATGTTTACATTTAAAAACATTTACTGTAACAGCAACATATAACTTGACCATGTCAATTTGAATGAGTGAGTGAGTGAGTGAGTGAGCAGGTGAGTATGTGTTTGAGTGAGTGTGTGAGTGAGTGTGTGTGTGTGTGTGTGTGTGTGTGTGTGTGTGTGTTTGAGTGAGCAGGTTAGTGTGTGTGTGTGTGTGTGTGTGTGTGTGTGTGCGTGCGTGCGCGTGCGTGCGCGTGCGTGCGTGCGTGCGTGTGTGTGTGTGTGTGTGAGTGAGTGGGTGAGCAAGAATTTGATTGAGTGAGTGACTGAGTGAAGCGAATGAGCAAGTGGGTGAGCAAGTGAGCATGTGTTTTCAATCAAAATTCATTTGAGTTGTGAGTGAGTGAGTGAGTGAGTGAGCAGGTGAGTGAGTGTTTTCAATCAAACAGTTAAACCACAGCAAGCTAAAGTCTTTTACTAAAAATAGAGCCCCAGACCTGAATGGCTATATTATGTTGAAAAGTGGGTGAATATGGCTGTACTACCTGACTTACCAGTTCCTCGGGGTATTTCAATATATTTGCATATTAGAACTAACCCACACATTAAACAAAACGACCACAAAGAAGAACTGACGAATATCGACTGCAGCAGATCTACTTTCTCTGCATGACAACCAACAACGACTAACTGAACTGAGCAATGCATTACTTCACATGACCATCATAATATCACAATGCAGCTGTCGTTAACGTCATTACATTGCTCTTAAAACAAAACAACAACAACAACAACAACAACAACAACCAAACAAAACAGTTTCACAGTTTAACGTGCAAACAATCACACTGACATAGACCCCCATAGAAAACTTGCCTGCGGTTTATCCACGGGCTCCTTGGCAACAGCGGAGGAGGAGGAGGTGGAAGCGGAGGAGGAGGAGGAAGAGGAGGAGAGGGCCCCCCCAGCAGCAGCAGCACCCTTGGGTGCGGGGCCCCTCTCGCAGGTGCATCCCTCCAGCAGGTAGATGCCGGCGGGCCGCGCGCTGTGCTCGCTGTGGAAGTAGAAGAGCAGGTTCTGGTAGAGCGCGAAGAACTTGCCGCTCCAGCGGCCGCTCTCCGCGCTGCGGCGGCTCAGCACGCCGCGCTTGGCGCCCGCCTTGCGCGCCGCCGCGGACAGGTAGAGAGCGTGGCCCTCGTTGTAGCGCACGCTCTTCTGCATCGTCCGTCTGTATGTGTGTGTGTGTGTGTGTGTGTGTGGGATGTGTGGGTGTGCTAAAGGGCGATCGGAAGATGCGGCGGCAGCAGCGCGGTGGTGATGTCGATGGTGATGATGGTGATGATGGCGGGTGCAGCCTGGGCGCGCATCACTCCGAGGTGCGCAGGACGGGCCAAACTTTGACGAAGTAGTGGCTTAACCAACCCTTACCCCCCCCCCCCCCCCCCCCCCCCCTCCCATCATGGACCACTACACTACGACGTCGAGGGAGAGAGACAGGGAGAGAGAGAGGGAGAGAGAGAGAGGAGGGCCGTGCATACAAGACGTGCGTTTCGTATGGTTGGCAATGGAAAACAACTAGATTGAGAGAACAGACGGTGAAAACGGAGTCACATACCGAGATCAACGGTAATCGGCTTTGACGCCGACTTAAAGAGACACGCCGCGCACAATTGTGGCCGTGTCTCTTGTGGATGTCTGCCATTGTCAAATTGTTTCTCATTTGAATGTGCATACCCCTATGCACATTCAGGCTGTACTACCTGGGGGTACAGCCTGGATTTGGGGGGGGGGGGGGGGGGGGGGGGGGGTATGCTCATTCAGGCTGTACTACCTGGTTTACCTGACCTACCTCATTCTGGCTGCTACCTGGTTTACCTGACCTACCTGACCTACCTCATTCTGGCTGTACTACCTGGTTTACCTGACCTACCTCATTCAGGCTGTACTACCTGGTTTACCTGACCTACCTCATTCAGGCTGTACTGCCTGGTTTACCTGACCTACCTCATTCAGGCTGTAGGCTACTACCTGGTTTATCTGACCTACCTCATTCAGGCTGTACTACCTGGTTTACCTGACCTACCTCATTCAGGCTGTACTACCTGGTTTACCTGACCTACCTGACCTACCTCATTCAGGCTGTACTACCTGGTTTACCTGACCTACCTGACCTACCTCATTCAGGCTGTACTACCTGGTTTACCTGACCTACCTCATTCAGGCTGTACTGCCTGGTTTACCTGACCTACCTCATTCAGGCTGTACTGCCTGGTTTACCTGACCTACCTCATTCAGGCTGTACTGCCTGGTTTACCTGACCTACCTCATTCAGGCTGTACTGCCTGGTTTACCTGACCTACCTCATTCAGGCTGTACTACCTGGTTTACCTGACCTACCTCATTCAGGCTGTACTACCTGGTTTACCTGACCTACCTCATTCAGGCTGTACTACCTGGTTTACCTGACCTACCTCACTCAGGTGTGGTTTTGAGGGAGTAGCCCTCAAACCAAATGTCGTTCCTTGTGCATAACCGTTGTCATGGCAGCGGAGGTGAATAGTACTTCACTTGAGTAATGACATAAACCTAATCTCTAAAAATCTGAATTGTTTTGACCTGCTTCGACCTGTCAACACAAACAAACAAACCACACTAAAACAGCACTTGCATCATCGTGGCTTCATTCAGAAATCTGCATTTCGGGGGCAGTATAGCGTGTAGGGGCCGAAAGGTACTGGGTTTGATCCCCAATCTCCACAACCCGTAGGCATTCTCGACCCAACTCCTCGACGACCCGTATCCAAGTTCACTGGACGTCGCGTTGGATACAAGCGTCTGCTCAATTGAAATATGTAACGTATGCACAATATCACATTTTTATATTTAAAAAAGGGCGACAGGAGTTTTGGGTTAGGGGGGAGCAAAGGGGACAATGGATGATGACTTTCGATGTGCTTGGCTTAGTTTTATTTTGCACAGGGTCGTGTCCATGAGGGGGGCCTGGGGTGGCACCAGTGGCGGTTCTAGACCAGTTTTAATGGGGGGGCCAGGTTGGGCCCGGCTTTTGTGTTAGAGGGGCACACCGTCATTTTATTATTGATGCAGACTCCTCGTTCGGGGGGGCCACAGGGGGGTCCGAACTCAGAGTTACGGGGGCACTGGCCCCCGCTGCCCCCCCCCTAGAACCGCCACTGGGTGGCACATGCCCCCCACGAAAAGTATTATTGGCCACCTTGAGTGCCCCTCTTCTGGCATATAGGCCTATACATAAAATAGTTAGTGATTTGTGGGTTTTATGAGTAGCAGTATTTTTGACTGCAATCTAAGTGCTTAGATTGCGCTTGTGAATTATCTCACGTCTAGTGATCACAGGAGAATTGTTATCTTTAATTGATACACAATGCATTGCATTGCTCTCTGCATTTCAACAGATGATGAACAACGTCAGAACTTTTTTTGCACGGTTCCCGGACAGCAAGTCGACCCGGTATTGGTCCCGGAGGGAGGCTTTCCCAGGCTCTGTTAATGGAGCTCTCCTCGTATGTCGATATCGCCAGCGAGGGATTAGGCGGGATTACTAGTAGCCTGCTGTATGTCTGCTACTCCCAAAATAACCGCCCCCTCATAAATCCTTAAAATGACTGACCACCGGCTGTATTGTGTCTATTAATTAATGTCTATGTAATCACAGGAAAAAAAAAAAGTCCAAAGTTGTTTCATCTCTCTCGTGTGGGCCAACCTACGTCTGCGTCTATTCGGATGAAAAGTAGGCCTCTGTTTTCGACAGTCTCACGCAACGTCCTGGTGTCGCATCAGGTCGTTCACCCAGGGCGGTGGTGGGCTTTTTTTCAGCTTTACTGAGCCAACCGTCTCTTATTAGGATGCTCTAATTAGCAGGAGCCAGAGGTGAAATGAATCAGACCGTCTGCCGGAGACGAAACATGTCAAGAATTGGACTTTCTGAACATTGGCCCGTTTCTGTTACAAAGGCATTTGGGTTTCAGCACCATGGACAGCAGCAACGGACCCCCCGGCCCCCACCACTTCTCAAACAATGTCCAATGAACTCTTCAACATCGACCGAACATACGTAAGCTTCACTAAGCTTAGGCTACTTCATCGTTAACGTGAAGATTTCCTTTATGTCCCTTTTCCATGCTGTACTTGAGAGAGTTGAATGGCCGTTCCTTATTTCAGTGGTTTGCACAGATCAATTTAATTTATAAAAAAAGATAATAGGCCGACACAGGAAACGCAAAACGACGACCTAAGCCTACGTTCATGTGGGAAAACACGTTTACAAAATGTTACAGCAACAACATTCAACGTGAACTGAATAATATCACCCACACATAACACCATTCATAGCCTCAACACGGCTGGGCGCAGTTAAGGGAACTACTGGACGATAGCGACACCCAGTGGACGACCATGGCACTTCATGGCGTTCAAACTGTTACTATGGATACGATCTGTAAAAGTAGAGCATGTAAGATAACACGTCATGATCCCATAAGGTTGAACAAACTGGTTTATTTTAGCAAGAATGGTGATGTTTTAAGTAAGTAAAGGTTATGAACCAAAACAATGGCATAATAGTAATATAGTGATTCCCCCCCACAGCTGGTCAAAGGTATTAGTGAAGCTGAAAACATAAGAAGAGTTAGTGTACATTGCCAACCAACAGTCAGTCAGTCAATCAGTCAGTCAGACGCCTATTCATGAACCCCACACACACACACGCACACGCACACGCACACACACACACACACACACACACACACACACACACACACACACACACACACACACCAAATGAATGGTTTCTGACAGCACAATATGTTTTTTTGCCGTCATTCCATTTCCATGGCGGTTGTCATAGAGATGGCATTGATAAAGAGAAAAACGTTTTTCTTTTTTCTTTCTTCCTGTGCCACTTTGCAAAATGCAGTCATTGTTTTCATTAACAGTCCCGGTCGAATTCAATTTAGATTTGCATTAAAGGACGAATACATGCAGGTGTGGGTGTGTGTGTGTGTGTGTGTCTGTCTGTGCAAAAACGTTTCACTTTCGTGTGTGTGTGTGTGTGTGTGTGTGTGTGTGTGTGTGTGTGTGTGTGTGTGTGTGTGTGTGTGTGTGTGTGTGTGTGTGTGTGTGTGTGTGTGTGTGTGTGTGTGTGTGTGTGTGTGTGTTCTGGAGGTCTCTCTCCTGCTGCTAAGCTACGGACTCATTGTTTCTCAGACCACAGCGATGACACATTTATATTTTTCTCTCTCTTTCTCTCTCCCCCTCTCCCTCCCTCTCTCTCTCCATCTCTCCCTCACTCTCATCCGTGCAAGGAAACAGTTTAAGGCAGAGAGACAGAGCACCTCAGCAAGAGGGAGCAGATAGAGAGGGAGGGAGAGAGAGAGAGAGAGAGAGAGAGAGAGAGAGAGAGCTAAGGACAGAGGTAGGGAGAGAGAGAGAGAGAGAGAGAGAGAGAGAGGTAGGGAGAGCGAGAAAGAGAGAGAGAGGTAAGGACAGAGGTAGGGAGAGAGAGAGAGAGAGAGAGAGAGAGAGAGAGAGAGAGAGAGAGAGAGGTAAGGGAGCGAGAGAGAGCGAGAGTATGTGTCCTGGTCGTACTGCCAGTGAACAGTCAATCTAGAGCAGAAGAGGACCATTCCTGAGGAGTGGTATGTACCGTACATGTGAGCCTTTTGTTTTCCAACTCAGGTGACATCTTTGAACATCACCTTTAAAGGGGATGCGGCGTTCATCGTCACTACAACAAACAGCTCTTAGATATTGTGCCGTTTCAATCATAGCTATTTCGAAAATGACCGTTTTGTTTTGCGAGCGTAATTCGCGATGAGAAGTTGACGTACTGAAGCGGGTGTCTCGCGGGGTATTGATTTCTATTGCATTGATTGTTGATGATTATTTTATTCAGTATAGATTGAGTATAGAGGTGTAGAATATATGTTGCAGTGTAAAGTCTATCGGTGTTTTTCTGTGTGAACTGATTAAAACTGTGATTCATTGTTGTTGCATAGCGGTGGCACACACTTTAGCACACGCACACACACGCACGCACGCACGCGCGCACACACACATACAGTACACACACACTGCAGAACTACGGGGTGAGTAGTCAGGCCAACCTCTTTACATAAATTAGTTTCTGCCTTGGTATCCGACAGCCACTCTGATAGCACTTCACCGACCGTGAGAGTGAAACAAAACACACATCGCCATACTGTCTTGTGTAATGTAGAACAATAGCCGGTATACAGTACATACACATGGTATTTACGGCGTTGGGTTTGCTCAACACCATATTATCATACCGCAATTGTATTTGACATTTCTGTGTGGAGGATGACACACACACACACACACACACACACACACACACACACACATACACTTGACGCCTACAAAACCTCCCCAAAAAAATCCTTCAAAAGTGGAAAAAACTGCAGGATGCTGACATGATTGTGTTCCGGTTTTCTGTGACAGAAACATACGCAGTCGGTATTCTCCAAGTATCACAAAAGCCTGTAGTCACAAGGATAGCAAACAGATGCTAGCTTCCACTGACTCCCACACCCTGACACACTGCAACACACGCACACACACACACGCACACACTACAACACACACACTGCAACACACCGTGCCTCAGTCTCCTCAGCACGGCCAGGCGGTCAACATACACACACACACACACACACACACACACACAATGGATTCATTCTAGCTCTCACACACACATACTCACAAATACAAACACACGCACACACACACATACATACACACACACCACCCAGATACAGGAATCACACACACACACACACACACACACACACACACACCCCAGATACAGGAATCACACACACACACACACACACACACACACACACAATGGATTCATTCTAGCTCTCACACACACATACTCACAAATACAAACACACGCACACACACACATACATACACACACACCACCCAGATACAGGAATCACACACACACACACACACACACACACCCCAGATACAGGAATCACACACACACACACACACACACACACACACACACACACACACACACACACACACACACACACACACACACACACACACACACACACACACACACACACACACACACACACACACACACACACAGAGTAGTAATACAGGAGCAGTAATACCGGCACTTTCACATTCTTATCATACATCCAACACTACTGTACACTTTATGCCGGGGTTTATTGGTTTTATGCGTAATCATACTTAATCCTTATCGGCAATTTGTCACTCGCCATCTTGTCAGGGTTCTTCCTGATCCGCTCCAGCGTGCCATTTTCCTACATTACCCGCAAGGACCTTTGCCACTCGGTTCTTCTCATTCTGGCCATGCTCCGGTAGCATGGCCAGAATGAGTGTGTGTGGTCAGAGTTGTTGTTCCTACGGGGATTCGACCGATTCCTAATGCTCATGGTCGACGGATACGGTGGGCTGAGGACCGTCTTCCTGCAGACAGTCAGTCGTCTGCAGAAATTTGGCTTAGCCGCAGCCACGGGAGAATACAACCTTGGACGCGTTGTACCAACAGGCACATTTTGACGTGCGTATATTATCCCTTTAAGGAGCAAACATAAACAAGGACGCCTCTGTGCTCATTCTGATGAGTCGTATAGGTGACAGGAATACAAAAGATGTAAGACACCATTGTGTAAATGCATTGGTGTTCATACCAAGAAACCAGTGTTTTGTCTTAGTGTTAGTGTTTACCCTATGAGCCCTCTCACAACCATCGGCTAAACCGTCGCGAATTGCTTTATCATATGACTTCACGGCATACGTCTGTTTATAGAGATTTCCCTACGAGAGTTACCTGTAGTATTTTATGAAGTAAGTCTGAATTAAATCTGTACTTTGTAACTTTTCTACTGCAGCCACTTACTCCATTAAAATATCTGATCTAGAAAGTTTCTCAGGACTAAAACCCACCTATCCATTTATTCTGGCCCACATTTGCACCCCCCCCCCCACCCACAGTGGTTCATTCTCAGTAACAGTCTGTCTGAAAGCTATAACTGTAGTGAAAACTCAAGCCAGTAGAGGTTGCCAATGGGAAAACGTACATAGTGCAGCTTTAAGTATTGTGTTGTAATCCCCAGCCTCCAGACCGTGACGCCCCCACCCCACCCCACCAGGGTGTAGTGAACTGGCCATGGATGGAGAAGAGTGTGTGGCGGGCGACTCGGCCAACCCCCTCCTGCGGGCGGTGTACCTGCGGCGCCTGCGCCTCACGCGGCTGCTCCTGGAGGGCGGCGCCTACATCAACGAGAGCGACCGCCACGGCCAGACGCCGCTGATGGTGGCGTGCCGCACGCAGCACGCCGACGGCCAGAGCGCCGGCCGCGCCAAGCTCCTCAAGTACCTGCTGGAGCGGGGCGCCGACCCCAACATCCAGGACAAGGAGGGCCGCTCGGCCCTGATGCACGCCTGCCGCGAGCACACCGGCGCCGAGGCGGTGGCGCTGCTGCTGGCCGGGGGCGCCGACCTGGGCCTGGAGGACCGGAGCGGGACCTCGGCGCTGGTGTACGCGGTCACCGCCGGCGACCAGAAGGTCCTGCGGCTGCTGCTGGACGCCTACAAGAGCCAGGGCAAGGAGGTGATCATCATCACCACCGACGGCGTCCCCAGCGGGAGAGCCCAGGCCAGGCAGTATCGCCACGGCCCGGCGCCGCACGTCACGGCGCTGGACTCCCTGACCTCCCAGCAGGCCCCCGCCTCTCCCTCCGAGATCCAGATCGTCACGTCCCCGCTGTGCCCCGGGTCCGGGTCCGGGTCGTGGCCTTCGGGCCCCGCCAAGCAGGTGTTCTCCTTCAAGGAGAACCAATGCTCGGCGTGCAGCGGGGGGGGGACCTCTAACCCCTGCTCCCCGACGCGCCTCCGGGGCCCCGCGTGTCCGCAGCGCTGGTCCGGCCGGCTGCAGCAGCAGAACCCCCTCCTGAGGTTGAACTCTGAACCCTGGCTCAAGATCCCGGTGTCGCTGCAGGGTCACCAGGTTCCCCCTGCTGCCGCCGCCGCCGCTGTCGACCCCTCGCCGCGCACGGACAGCCTGCCGGCGGAGCGCTGCCTCGAGGAGGAGCTGCTCTTCCCCGGGTACCCCAGACCGGACATATCCGACGCCGAGAGAAAAGCCAACAACAACAACAACAACATCACCAGCACCACCACCAGCACCAGCACCCTCGCAGCCTGCGTCTGCTACGGCGCGCACAGAGGCCCCGGCAACGCCGCCGTGACGGATGGCGTAAACAAGTCGAACAAAAGGCTTGCGGAGGAGAAAAGAGGAAGCCAAGTTGAAAGAGGGGAAGGGGAAGAGGAAACGCTCGTCCGACAAGGACACCATCAAATATCCCTGCCGGGCATCTGCTCCTCCCACTCCGCCTCGCACCCGAACCTCCACACCGTCCCGCAGCACCAGGCCTGCGGGACGGGGGGCGGCGGCGCCGTCTCTCCCTCGGCGTCGTTCGCCTGCGGCAAGGCCCACGGCATGGCCCTCTCCAGCCTGGACAACATCATACACCGGCGCAAGCTGGGCGCCGACCACTACGCCTCCGACCCCCAGCTCGCCCTGAAGACCGCGAGTCAGGAGGAGGCCCCGGAGAGGGCCAGACCCCTCGCGGAGCGCAGGCGGACGGTCGCCGCGCGCTCCTCCACCCTTTTGGGCACCTGCTGCACCTCCTCCTCCTCCAGGGAGTCCCTGGAGGCCGCGGGCCTGGTGGCCAGGAGGGCGCTCCACGGGTTCGAGCGTCGGGGATCGGGGGCGTTCCTCCTGGATCACGTCTCGGCGGAGGGGGGGCGGCAGCACCAGCACCAGCACCACCACCACCCCCGGTGCCTGCCGCCGCTGCAGCTGAACCCCCAGCGCAACGGCAGTCCGGTGCCGAGCGGGAGCAAGGCGGCCCGGACCGCCGGGAAGGACTTCGGCGAGAAGGCGGCGGGCCTCAAGACGTTCCTGCCCTGCGCGCCGCCCGGACACCCGAAGGAGGCGACCAGGAGGGCCCTGATGAGGAGGCACTCTATGCAGAGCGAGCAGCTCAAAACCGCCTGACCTCCAGAAAGGTCAAAGTCCTGAACGAAACAAACGTTGGATGTTTGGATGGTCTACGGGCAATGATAGCAAATTAGCGAACAAAACAAAAGCAACAAAAAAAATAATGTATGTTTTAGGTCAACAGCGTGGCGTGTTATTATTGTGCTATCAAATCATAACGGAGAAAGAGCTTTACCTCCGCCGGATCTTCTTAATCCTGGATCTGCATCTTCAGCAACAAAAAGTCCCTTCAAACGAAACGCAACTTTTTGTTCATGTTTTAACTTTGAAGTGATGGACAACAGAAATACGTAATTTATGTCTAATTGTGTTATTTAAGGGTTTTCAAGGTGTTCAGCGTCAGAAAATGATGTGTGCAGTGAAACCCGTCCATCTATTTTCCCTCCTGGCGTCTCGGCCTTTGAGGAAGTACAAACTACACAAAACAGTGAGGGGGGGGGGGGGGGGGGGGCAGGGATTTAGACCAAGCCAATACAACCCTGAGTCTTTCCAAGACTGAGATTATTCGCTGACTTTGAGATGTATATTAATATACTTTGACTTTTTCCTGACAAGATATTTGATATAGGTGTGTAGTGGATACATCCCTCTGTGCCATGTTATGGTTATTTTACATTTTTAGACCCTGTTGTCCATCACTTTAACGCGAAAGCATGGGGGATTATAGCAGTTGAGAACAAAAGCTGGACGTACCTTGAGCTATATAACTTGCTTCTGCTGCTTCAGTGTGTCGGTTTGTTGTAATAATGTTTAAAGAGAAAAACGGCTCCAACATCAGCTTCAGCGGCTACGTGCCAAAAGCTAGAAGTCAAAAAGCAGACACAGCTTGGAGATGCTTGCATCTAGAAAAAATATGTTCTCTGTGAAAAGCCACAATCCACCGCAAAAAAAAACATTTGTATGAGTGTAGTATTATGAAGCAGATGTGCACACACCAAAAACATGTCCATAACAATGTCCTTTCATTATTTATTATAATAAAAAAGGCATAAAACATCATAAAAGCATACCTTATTTGTTTTACAGCCACTTTTCTTATGCATACCATAAGAACACGTTAATCCATGACATCGCTACCGTTGAATGTCGGGATAATAAACAATGCTTCCCAAATATGTACATGTTTTGTACCAGACCAAGACGATGGCTGAGTGCATATTAAAAACACATCACAAAAAACAACTAAACTAAAAACAATAAAAGTAAGTGAAAGAGTTGAAGTGGACATTAAAAAAGATTGTCGATGCATATTTGCATATTAAGGACATACAGGGGTTTCCCCAGAAGGTCCGTCGGTTAAAACAGTAGTCCAGTTGAAACAGTTTCCTGATTGTTGGGTTTGTAAATCCCGGCTCAGAGTTCAGAAGGGAAAGAGCTCAACGGAGGCGACTCCGGGGTCGGGAGGAGGTCCGGTCCGGTCCGCTCAGGCCCGGTCGTAGTCGCTCACCATCTTCTTGATGTGGTTCAGCTTCCCCTTCAGGTACTTACACCGCCGCTTGTTCATCTGGTAGTCTGCAGACTGTGTGGGGGAAATACATGAAGAAGTAGAAGCTATTATTATATTTATATTATTACACACACACACTATTTAGATGTTACATGCTTAAAAATACACACGAGAATGCACAGGAATTGCGAAACAAGTTCTCAAATGTGCGGTTAGGTTTTACAGCTGTGAAACACAGTTGCTTCTTCATTTGGTGATCTGCAGAATGTGTGACTAAAACAAATAAAGCAGGCATAAAAATGTGCACAAAAGGTCTTATTTGTACGAGTCTTGAATTTGCAATTTGATTTGGATTTCTATGGGATACAGTTGGCTTCGCGTACCTTCTTGAAGTCCTTCAGCTTGTTGTACTCGTCCAGGGCATCCTGTGTGGAGACAAAATATTAGAAAATCCCACAAGTGAGAGATTTCAAGTAGAGAGTTGAGCCAAGCGAGTGGCTCGACTCTAGTGCGCCAACCACGTCTGCAATGCGCCCTTGTGGCGGCTGCTGGTTCGACTCCCACCTGGAGTAAGGTCAAGTCGATTTTATTTGTATAGCCCTTAATCACAGTTACAGTCTCAACTGGCTTTCCAGGACATATTTTAAAAAAAAACCAAAGGAAAATCATGGAAGAAATCTGGAGAAGGAACACACAGTGGGGATGGTTAGGAGTGCAATGAGTGCCATCATTGACATACATAGTAGTAGTATTACAAGCAAATATCTTAAGTACAAAAAAAACCCTCTTTGTTTTATCCTTTTCGATATACACCAATCGCTTGCATACAAGACTCCTCTCTCTCGCTATGATCCCAACCAGGTGGTCGGTCAGCGGACGGGAGAAAAAGGGATTTCTCACCAGGAACTGCGGGCTGCCCTGCTGCAGGTCGTCCAGCTCGTTGTCCACGTCCGACAGCTTCTTGTTGACGGCGTCCAGCCGGGCCTGGAGGTCCTTGTACTCCTGGTGGTCGTGGTCGAACTCCCGCTTGTACGCCACACGGTCCTCCTCGCTGGCGATGGGTGGGAACTCGCTGCGGGGGGGGAAGGAGAAAGGACAAAAAAAAAGAACAAAATGAATACAAAAAAGTGGGATAGAAAAAAGTACAAAAATAGTTAAAACAAATAAAAGTTAAACAAAAAGGTTTATTATTAATAATAATAATAATAACAATACAGTATTATGATGATTATGATTATCATCTATTAATAATACCAGTACATTATAATAATAATCATTATTATCAATTAATAATACCAGTACATTATAATTATTATCTATTAATGATAGCAATAACAACACTTTATCTATAGCAGGAAATGCAGGTATTATGGAGCAGGCAGGGGTCAAGCAGCTTGCTCAAGGCTGCAGACTTTGGGGTGGAGTCGCCCCAGCAACCAGATCCTCATCCTTATCCGCTGCACGCCCCTCTTACCTGTCATAGTCGTTGTCGTCCAGCTCGTCTCCGGAGGAGTTGTAGTCGGTTTCGTACTCCTGTCCGTCGGGACGCCGCGCCCGCCGAGGGCGTCTCCTCTTGGGCTTGGCGACGGAGCTGGCCAGCTCGGAGCTGCTGCTGTACGGAGCGGCGCTGTTGAGGACGGGCAGGTTGTGCTCCACGCGGGGCCTGGACGCCAGGCGGACGACAAGCAGGGGAGACGGAGGTGTGTGAGTTTCGGTTTTGTCCACGGCAACACACATTGGACACATAGGATTGGTATGTGTGCCATTTCTGCCGATGACGATGTCGTCGTGTTTGCTTTGTGTCATGGGGACTGCTGTTGTAGAACAGATTAATGTCCCCGTGCGACCATTAAACCTTGACCTACTCTACTTACTGTGTACCATTATTAACTCAACTATCAACTATTTAGTTATTTGACCCTTCTCTTCTCTACTTATTATTATGTAGTATTATTAATATCAACTATTTAGTTATTTGACCCTTCTCTTCTCTACTTACTGTTTACCATTATTAATATCAACTATTTTGTTATTTGACCCTTCTCTTCTCCCCTTATTATGTACTATTATTAATATCAACTATTTAGTTATTTGACCCTTCTCTTCTCTACTTATTATGTACTATTATTAATATCAACCACAGAGTTATTTCAGCAGATGCTTTTATCCAAAGTGACTTAAAGTGATTTCAGACAGATACAGGTTATGAAGGAGCAGGTAAGGGGTTAGGAATCGGCAAGCTGTATACAGTGGAGGGGGGGGGGGGAAAATCACCTTAGCCAGTGATACTTTGGAAACAGAAACCAGTAGAACCAGTAGTCTGGCGTGATTGTGATGATGTCAGCAATGTGGGTATGGGAATGATACCGCACTACCCTTTTATTTAGGAAGTGCATACTCTCCCATTCCTGTTTTTTTTGGGGGGAAAAAAACTATGTAAATACTGATTCAGCAACTTCTCCGTTTTTTCTACGCAGGTAGCAGTTTTTAAGTACTCATGAAACCAGCATGAACCGGTACTATGCTCATAAGTTTCGGCTTCATCTTGTAGGACAGACAGCCCTTCAAATGACCCTTCAAATGAACTAAAAATGTTCTGACGTAAAAAATGATTAGTCACGACTAGATTGTTTTTTTTTCTCTCCGTTAATCATAACAATATTAATCCTGAAACCACCCACGGGTTACATCAAGCCACGCCCCTTGCTTGTTGCTATTCCCTTTATTTAAAAAGACAATTTCCTCCTTCTCTGTGTCTCTGTAAATGTGCTGCTAGAGCAACCGCAACTGTGGCGACGATGTGACGGCTTCTGGTGGTTCTCAGGAAGAGACCATGGGTTACATAACGCACCGCTGAGCAGGGGGGGGAACTGGGACTGAAAAATGACCCTGGACTTTCAGACCGACCGCCCCCCCCCCACCCCCACAACACATTGTGGGGGGGCCCCACACATACTTATTTCTACTCTGTGCCAGTGTCAGACCATTACAGAGCTCACACAACATAGGCCTACTTTCAATAGTAGATGGCGCCACTACAGAACACACACACACACACTCATACTGTTGATAATAGTAGACAGCGCCACCGCAGTACACACAAACACACATACTTAATATTAGACGACGCTACTACAGAGCACGCACACTTAAACAGAACATTTGTGTTTCTATATCTTTTAAAGTTGTGCTTGATGTCCCTGTTTTTACTGAGGTGGCACGGCAATACATCTTGAATCGAGACACTAAAAGTAGTAGTGAGTTCATTTCGGAGATTTGGCTGCATCAGCTTTGAGACACTTCTTCTTTTTGTTTCAATTTCTGGGCACCGCCTTTACATTTTTTACCTTGGCTTTCCATTTTGACTTGACTTTGATTTTTGGAAAAGTTTTTGGAAAATATGAATTCATTCGGCCTCTCTAAAAGTTTCAAGAAGTGCCACTTTATCTGTGTTTGCAGAGTTGTCAACAAGAAAATTGCGAAAATTATATTAGTTATTTGTATTATTATTAAAAATCTTTCGTACAACTATGTCACTACAAGTTACTATTACTGTGTGATCTCTTAGACAGCCATTTTTCTCTATACATGAAAACATTTCTATACAGACACACGTTTCTTTGCGCATAACACACCCCTCACTGGGCCGTTATTGCGGAGACAAGTCACGGCAGGATTATCCACAACCAACGTCTACAAGTGGAGAGCCCTGCAACCGTTCTGTGCAGAACACTCTCTCCATGTTCTGCACAGAACGGCGGTTATACGGTTTGGTTTGTTTTTTCAGTGCAAAAGGTCAATAGTGGCAAGAAAACGCGTTTGGATTTGGAAATTGAACACAGTGACAGCGCTTATATTGTGGGGGGTTTTTGCAGAAAAAGGAAAATAGTGGCGACAAAAATAAGACCATTTTTAAATGTGCACTCTTTGGGGGAATTACGCAAATTGTAAATACATTTTTTTTTTTTAAAAGGAAGAGAAATAACACGTTCTCCGTGAGCATTAGGCAAATGAAAAGCCACCGTTTGCCCCTCTGGGGGGGGGGGGGGGGGGGGGGGAGCGGTGTAGACATACTCACGCTGGGCTGTAGTCATTGGGCGGCTTGTCGTAGTTGCTGGAGTCGTCCAGGTGGCTCCGGGAGCCGGCCGGCTTCAGCGGGTAGTCGGACAGGGGCTCCTCTTCTGGGGGGGCCGACACGTTGTTCACCTGGAGACAGGAGGAGCCACGCGGTGGAGCAACATGGAGTCAAAACAAGACCAGATTCATTTGGTTGATGTTTATTATTGACGGGACATGGGGAATGAGATTACTCCAGGTATTATAATAATAATAATTATTACTAATGCTTTACTAAATACTTAGCCATTTTACATGATCAAAATAACAAAAGTCGTGACTTTAAACATTGACATTTTGGCATAGTTATACCCCCAAAATACCAAATGAAGTTGACTGTCAACAATCATTCTAACAAAGTAAAAAAAGGGGGGGGGGGGTAAGAGGAGGTCTTCACAAAAGATTAGGTATTCGACAATGACTCCCTTTACAAGTTAACTTGAACCGAACTCTACTATCGGAGGTTGTCCACCGCACTCAACCCACCGAACCCCGCGGAGGCGCGGACAGTTCTAGTTTCTAACTAAAATAAAACCCCAGCTGCAACCCTGTGGAGTACGAGGACCGGCATGTCAACAACACCACACCCAGAAACCGAGAGCTGTTCCTGGTGTCACCCAGCGTTTACCCTCCCCCTCCGCCGCTTTGTCGGATCCATCTGCAGTAGCGACCAAACTGGTCCGACCGCTTTGGATGGCAGGCGCTCCACCGAGCTCTTGGACAACAGTATGGTATCTCTCCCTCCCCTTTGTTGTTTCCACCCCAAACACGCTAGCTTTTAAAAATCAACAAGGCAACTTCTCAAACAGCTAGCGCCTCAAACCAACCAAAGGGGGATCCTTCGAGCCCAATGGGGGTTTATACACACTAGTGAGAGTATTTGATATCTTTTTGAGGCTCTTCTTAAACACTTCAAATGGTAACAGGGGGCAGGATAGCCCAGCGATGAGGGTGTTCGACCTCCAGCCGAAAGGTTCTTGGGTTCAAAACCGCAAGGTCCCCGCAAACTAACCCTCGAAGACACTTCCCCCCCCCCCCCCCCCCCCCCCCCCACGGTTCTGCGAATGGCCCACTCACCCACGCCTCCACGTCTCCGGGCGGCGCCAACTCGTCCACCACCTTCACCTTCTTCCACAGGATGTTGCTCTTCCCGTAGCCGCGGATCTTCTGCCGGGTCTTCAGAGCGAACACCAGCATGATGATCAGCGCCACCGTGACCAGGAACCCGCAGACCACCGCGATGGCCTGGCGACACCAATGAGGGGGAGGAACGAAAACCGCAAGGATGAACAACCGCAGACGAGGCACAAACTCCAAAAAGACTCAAACGAAAAAGTGATCTTTTGAGTGAACCCAAAAGATCCCAAAAAAACCCAAACCAGAGAACACAACCGAACCAAATTAAAACAGTTTTAGGGATTGGAAGTAGGCGGCTTACAAGCTATGCTCAGACATTTTGTGTTCAACATATCTGCAGTTGGACACCAAATAAGACAGGAACCCAGAAAAGGATTGGAAACCCAAACCAGAGAACGAACCCAAAAGGGTCCATGTGGTAATTTCCAGACCCCCACAGCGAGACACCTCACCTCCTGGGGCTCGACCACACAGTAGTGGTAGAGGTACTGGTTGACGAAGACCCCGGCCTGGGCCGGCTGCTGGTACTGGGCGCAGAGCCCCTGGATCTGCATGGCGTAGATGGAGCTGGAGGACTGCGCCATGGGGTTCACCGCCACCAGGTACACGATGGTGGCGATGAGCATCAGCAACGCCAGGATGGCGCACACGATCACCATGGCCAGGTAGAACCTCCTGGACTCGCACAGGCTCTGGTGCGAGACGATGATGATGAAGAACACCAGCGCCGCGATGAAGGTGATGGCCGCCATGGCGATGAGGAACCCTTTGCCCTTGCGGGGGTCGTTGTGGTTGCCGCCGATCCCGCCGTAGCCGTAGTTGTTGCCGGCGCCGTAACCCCCGCCGCCGAACGAACCGTAGTTGCTGCCGCCGACACCGCCGGCGGGGTAACCGCCGCCGTACCCGCCGCCGTATCCGCCGCCCCCCGAACCCGGAGAGGCCGCCCCCCTGGGTGTCCCAGGCTAGCGTGGAGGCCACGCAGGCGAACATGCCCAGGCACAAGACGATGACGATGACCGACATGATCTTGATGATGCCGGGCGGAGAGGTCCAGCGGTAGAAATGTTGGAACTCATCATCCGGGTAGTAGGAGTAGGCCGGCTGGGACTGGGGGGGTGGACTGGAGACAAGACACAATATGTTTTTAGTTGTGGTGGGTCTTGTGGTGGTTCTGCTGGGATGATGGTCTCAGGTGATGACATTAGCCTGTACTAGAACAAGGTAATGGCGGATACTCACTATCGACTTTCTGATTCATAGGGAGGAGGACTCCCGTTGGGCCTGGAGGACATTCCTGGTATTCCTGACGTCCTCTGTGTCCCAAACAAAGTCAAACATCATTCATCAAATGATCACAACGACTCAAATGAGCAATTTCTCGCTTCCTCTTTCTTCCTCTCCTCTCAAAGCTTTGTTTTTAGTTAAATATAAAAGTTGATTTAAAAAAAAACATTTGCCAATAAACCCCCCCCCCCTCCTCCACCACCGCCGCCCAACAGGTGCAACCCTCACGCGATACTAACGTTGAGCTCAAGACAAAGACGAAAATCGTTAAAGTTAAAGTTGTGCGTTATTAGTTATATCACATTAGTTCAATAAAACGGGAGATTACAGCAACAAAACCATATATATAATAGCAGGTCCCAGAATCGGCCTGGCATCCCTAGGTTAAAAAAAACAACAAAAAACGACACACCTGTCGGTCTGGTTTAATGAAACCCACCTGGCCCACGCACCGCTTTAAAGGCGGTACCGAGACTACAGCAGCCGATACCGGGGGGGGGGGGGGACTTACCGGCGGACGAAGTCGGATCCGATGAACCACTTGGACTGAAGCCGCCCGAGTCCAGGTCCCCCTAACCAACGGCCGACCAGCAGGAGCCACACCTTGATCGCGTGGCTCCTCCCCCTCCTCCAGGTAGGCCCCGCCCCTTTCTCCAGGTAGGCCCCACACCTCTCCGGTTACCGAAGACAAGCACTTACAGGTTGATTTATTAATTAATTTTTTTCCCGTGTGAACCTGTTGCTTTTTTTATTTATTTTTATTTTGTAGCTATCGGCGTAACGATAGGTCTGAACTGTTAATCCCATAGACATAATATACGTAGACGCCTCATCGACTGACGCTGCCTGTTGGAGCTGACGTATCAGCGCGGCCGCCATCTTGGATGGGTCCCCAGTGCGCCCCCAGTGCATTTATTTCTACTGAGGAAGTGTATCCCCAACTACAATAATAAGCAGAACTCCCCGAATTTTTACCGGATTTTCACACGGTTTGGTTTGTTACAAACGGTAGAGATTTAGTTATGATACAGGACGAATTAATAAAATTAAATAAAATAAAAAATTAGAATTATTGTTGTGAAAGGTAATCCCACGCGATCTGGTGTCAATACTGTGCCGTAAGCTGCACAACATACTGCATAGCTTGCTCTCCCGTTGACTCCTATGCTATAGACTAGAGTGAGGAGACCCAACCAATATGGCGGCGACGCTGGGTTACGTTCCAGCACGTCATGAGGCGTCTACATATATATATATATATATATACACACACACACACACACACACACACACACACACACACACATATATATATATATATATATATATATATACACATATATATATATATATATATATATATATATATATATATATATATATATATATATATATATATATATATATATATATATATATATATATATATATATATATGTCTGACCTCACGCGTTGTCATAGCAACGCGCCTCCAAACGCGCACTTCCTGAAAGTCAGATCAGCGGGCCAATCACGTCCGGTTTCGACAGACGCGTCACCGATAAGGGAGTCAGGTTAACTGGAGGTGTTCATTGTTTTCATACCACACACACACACACACACACACACACACACAGTGATCGCCACCACCCACAAATATTTCAGTAGGCCTGATCTGTGTTTTTTTCTTCATCTTTGATTAATAACCCTAACAAAAAAAATAAAAAAAGGTACCTAGCATGCTGTATTTTATTTGACTTTAAAATACACATTTGAAAGACAAAGCGGATTATTAAGTGTGTAGTGCCCAACCTTGTGTTTAATAAGACAACCCCCCCCCCCACCTCATAAAGTGCATCAATAAGCCTGTATTAGGAGACACTGAATGCACACACACACGTCACCGAGGCCTACACATGACCTGCAATTAAATTCAATAGTTCATCAAGAAAAAACACAGTGTCCCATTTGCAAAACAGTTTACAGGGTCCAAAGTCATCCCGCGTAGAAACAGTGGTCCAGACGTGAGTCAAAATGTACATATATATATAAACAGTGTATTATTAAGGCAATTGAAGGCACTTCTAGAGTAAATAATTAGCAATAAGTGGGACTAACATCGACATCACATGAAATGGTCGAACAAAGCAAATTACACGCCGACATACAAAGAGAACACACACACACACACACACACACACACACACACACACACACACACACACACACACACACACACACACACACACACACACACACACACACACACACACACACACACACACACACACACACACTTAATAATTCACGCAATAATTAACAGATTCGTCTTTCACACTATAGTGTCCTCGACAGAAACAACCACACTGGTGAGCAAACCAGAAGCTTGGAATAAAAGGATATCAAGCGAAGAAAAGTGTGTATTGCAGCATCACCTGACGTGGGGTGGTCTCACATTCAGTTCAGGAATGCGTCTTGGATTCCCTTTTGTTTATGCAGGGTCCTACTAATCTACTTCCTACAGCTTAATTAAAACATTCACATTGGATTCCAGCATCATTTATGAAATGAAGAGGTGAAGTTAGCCATGGTAACTAAAAATAACGTCTCCATGTGGTACATGATGTATTGTAATCTTAGCATATTCAGATCATTTTAGGTATTAACAGTTAAAACAGATTTTGGTTACCTGCGTTCACAAACAAACGCGTACAAAAAAAAAAGAAAAGCTAATTACCGGCTGCGCATAGCTGCGCAAATTCAGTGCTCGCCTTTCTGTCAGTTATCATCCGAATAGCAAACGGCAGAAGTTCAGTGCTGTACACCTCCATTGTTGTCCAAGACATTTAAGAGCCAATATTTTACCACCAGGTGAGAGGTCGATTAGCCAATACTACACGCCACTTCAAAATCTAGTGACATCACAAGTGGGAGTGTTCATCTACCCGTCACACATCTGGGTGAACACTCCCACTTGTGAGTGTCCCGCTTGTTACGGGCCAACAACAGAGGTCTACGGTACCGCGGCTCCCGTTTGCCGACCTCTCGACAAGAAGACAACACTCGTCAGCCGGCAATTTAAACAAAACAAAAAGCGCATAACAGCCGTGTCCATTAATGTCACTGTTTAGGTATAGGTCCACTTGTACTGTGGCATACAGTAATTCATCGCACCCTAAAAACACGTTTGCGTTTACATTTCGGCAGCCCTTCCTGAGGTATTTTAAACCATAGCCGTTGATTATACGCCCTAAAAACAAGTTCTAGTTCACACTTGGGATGATATACCGCAGCCGTCGATCAAAGACACAGGTCAGGTTTCGGCGGTGTTTTAAACGTAGCCGTCGATCGTACCGCAGCCGGCGATCAAAAACACGTTCCGGGTCGGGTTTCACTGTTGTTTTTAACCGTAGCCGTCGATCGGACGCACTAAAAACACGTCCTAGTTTCCGATTCCGGCGGCGTCTCAACTGTAGCCGTCGTTCCACTCCATGACCTTGTCGTGTTCCTGGATCTTCAGCTTGATGTGGGCCAGTTTGTTCTTCAGGTACTCGCACCGCTCCTTCTTCTCCAGGAACGTCGGGTCCTGGGTCCAGAAAGAGAACCGGATGTGAGATTAAAAGGTTTTTGTTTTAGGGGTTTAGAAACATTTCCCAAATATGTCGGTAGACCATTTCCTCATCACCACGTTAGAGTTCTTCAAAAGACCGAAATACGCATACAATGCCACATGAATATGAAGACTACTGAATATTTTGGGCTCGTTTCCGATAATAGAAAATCAGGAAGTCTAGGCGTTACAGTATGAAGCAGAGCATTCATTTAGAGGAAAGAGAAACAAAAACAACGGCATACTTTTTTTTTCTTCTGGTAATCCTGAAGAATTCTTTTGATCCGATCCGACTCCTGGAAAGTATAAAAAAAATATTAAAAATACATCTTTCAGAGTTGAGAGTACAATGTACTGTACATGAAATGCAATGAAAACGGGTACGGGCCGCATCCAATCACCATCTGGCTGCTGGGTTGCTGGGGCAACGTGCGCATCATGGCGTCCATCTCGTCGAACTTCTTGAGCGCCATCTGCACCTCGGCGTGCAGCTCCTTGTACTCGGCGTACTGGTCGTTGAACACGGCCCGGTACTGGTCGCGCTCCTCCTCCGAGCGGACGGTCGGGTACTTCCTGCACGGCGGGGGGGGGGGGGGGGGGGGGGGGGGGGGGGGGGGGGTGATGAACAACGTGACGCGTGATTGTGATGTGATTTGCCTACGATTGCCTTGGGTTCAGTTGAGTGTGTAGAGCCGAATGTGGAGTTTATGGCTGCAGCTGAGCGAGCTATTGTGTGTGTGTGTGTGTGTGTGTGTGTGTGTGTGTGTGTGTGTGTGTGTGTGTGTGTGTGTGTGTGTGTGTGTGTGTGTGTGTGTCAGGCAACGTATTTGTCAGTGAAGCCCGACACGATGACACACGCAACTACTTTCTTTTAGTCATTATTTGGAAAGTAGATGACATAGCATGTCAATACACATTTGTCATGTTGACACACACGTGATACAAACGAAAAGCACTTTGCAATGCGAGTCTACCGGTCGCCCAGTGGATTTGCATGAGGGCGTAATTCAATTGGCCTTCGCTGCGGGACAGCACAGAGGAAGATGCATACAAGAATACATTCTACTATAAAGCAGCTCCTACTCTACACCACTTGTGACATCACAAGCGGGACTGTCCACTCCAGCCTGCCGACTGACACCGTCCACCCTCCCACATTGAGATGTGAACGTCTATTCGATGGGTCATTAATGTGACACCTATGGGTAAAATGGTCCCTTTAATATGTTGAAGTACTTTCTCGACACAAGTATAAACAACATGGTATGTTGTTAGTACTTCAAATGGGAGGGGGGGGGGGGTCATTAACATATCGAAGGGCCCCTGTTTGAAGTATAAGCGAGTTTAACCGCGGGATCATTTGTGTTTACTCGCGGCTTTCGTGATGCAAATGTTCTGCTCGAATTGTTAAATTCCCAGAGCAAACTTCAAACAAACTGCACAGAGCTGAATGATGTGAACTCAGCGTCTTTCGCGTCGCCCGGCACAGATTCGCGTTGCGTTTGCTGCGAACACCGAACTACCGTGTGTACCGGTACTTACGCGATGTAGTCGGGCATGATGACGGGCTTGGGGATGTGTCCGGAGGGGATGGCCCCCTGCAGGACCTTGGCTGGGACGGGCCGGGGGGCGGCAGAGATGGGAACCACGGTGCTCTCCGAAACCTGCATCTGGGGCTTCGCCGCGGACAGCGGCACCATCTGGCAAAAGGCGAAGCACCGGTATGAACCAAAACACAGCTCAACACATCTTTAATACGACATTTCTCTTTATTTAGAGAAAGACTGGAGGCTAACTATGATGTTATATTTGTATTACTGTACAATGCAAAACATTTTTTTCCCTAAAACTTTTTTTTTCACAGGTTTTTCAGTGAATTTTCCGTCGCCCTTCGCTAGCCTCGTGAGACCGTCCCGATCTTGCGAGTTCCCATTCGGTTTCTCTCTGGAGATCGGTCCGGCCGGGCTTCGAGTTGCGCACTTGCGCTTTAGGTGTGACGACAGCGGGAAGCCGTTTGTTTTTATGAAAACAACAATGTCGGCTCCTAAAGGGGTTAGCGTAGACGCTGCTATAGCTCAGTCACTTGAACTGGAGAGTATTTCTTCATTGAAAGAAGAGCAAAGAACGGCACTGAAGGAAAATATGTTCTCGCTCTCCTACTACGTCATACGTTTCGTTTCGATCCGATCGGTTGAAGTGAACCTGCGATAGACATCCGTTCATCCGATCGCTTCCCAGACGGTTCAATGAAACCAAACCATCCGACGCGTCGGGTGAGCCCTTCGCTGCCATTAGTTAAAAAACAAAACAAAACAAAGCATGCTTACCAAGGCGTGTGCATCCACCGCCTCCGCTGACCGCATCTATCCAGTAGTACAAGCAAAACAAACGGCTCATTGCATGTAATATCATTTCAGTCATCATATAACTTCACAGTCAGAAAGAATAGTCAATATCCATAGATATTAATGTCAGCGTCTCCCATACACATCACCAGTTGGTGAACCCTTTTATCCAAAGTGTGTTACAACACCGCGAGTGCACACATCCTTAGTATGGGTTGGTGGCCCCCAGTGGGAATCGAACCCCCCCCCCCTCCGGCTCATGTTATAATGAGGCAGAGGGCGAAGGCGGCGGCGGCGGCGGCGTCTTACCTCGAGGGCATACTTCTCCCGGTAGAGCCGCGCGGACTCGTGTCGCCATAGCTTCAGGCAGACCATGGCGCCGATCAGGTACAGCAGCAACGTGACGAACAGGAAGATGATGGCGGCCGTCTGGCCAGCCTCCGTCCGGCAGAAGGCTCCGTTGATGGGGTTGTTGAACACCGGGTAGGAGCACAGACCCCCGCGGGTGGTGTCCCGGACGTAGATAATCCCTGTGGGGGGAAATAAAATGGTCATAACAATTCTTCGTTCTTCTTGGCCTCCTATTTCAACACCAGCGGTGTGTCTCAATTGGCGTACTTCCGTTAGTACACTTCCATGCAGTACACTGTGTACTTACTTGCGTACTGTGTACACTTCGACAGGGTAGTGTTGTCTGAAATTGAACACGGCCACTGTGCACTTACGGGAAATGACAATTGTGACTGCTTCTCCTTTTTAAATGGCGATTTGCAACCGGGCAGAACAATATCGCCAACATTTGACTCATTTGCGCACTAGACTTAATTAAGAATGACCATTCTTTTAAATCGACCGCCATTTTCACAAATGTTGGTGGTCCCTCCCCTTCCGCTACGTAGCCAAGATGGCGTTCCACGCTCAACCTTTCGACCGCTATGAGTTCACCATCCGGGTGCTCACAGTGCACTGCATTCTGCCATACTTGTCAGTGTGAATGCACTTGAAAATGCACTGAAAAAACGCGACTTGAGACACCACACAGGAGTGGTTGATTAGCCACTACAAGCCATTTTGGAATGTATCCATTTGTGACATCACAAGTGTCCATCCAGATTTACGAAGGACGGATAAACTCAGATCAACAGTCCACTTGCGATGTCAGAAATGGATCCATTCTGAAACGGCCAAATCAACCTCATCATCACTCAGGAACATTACATGGTAGGGCGTGTTTACATGAGCAGGGATCACATCATAAAGGACAACAATATATTAACATTGATAAATGTCATTTAAAAGAGAAATCCAAAATGAAATGATAAGTAGGGCTGCAACAATTAGTCGATTAATCGAATAGTTGATCGACAGAAAATTAACGGGTTTTCACAAATACCAAACGTTTGCTGCTTGATGCTTCAGAAATTCAAATGTTTGGTAATTGATCATTATAAAATGAATACGTTTTTTCTTGGCTGCTTGTCAGATAAAGCAAACACATTTAAGACTTCACTTTGGACTCCGGTAACTTGTGACGGTATTTGCTATTATTTACGACATTTTGTAGACTAAATGATGAATCGAAAAAAATGATCAACAGATGAATCGACTATGAAAATAACCGTTTTTCGGTTATTTCTAAAGTTGCAGCCCTAACGAGGTCAGGTCAACGGCACGACGAACCTGCAGCCATGTACAGGATGGCGAGCGCCAGGTTGATGGTGAACTCGGTCAGCGGCCACCAGTTGGAGTCCAGCAGGATGGTGCGGTAGTACATGGTCATCCCCAGAACCAGCATGATGACGGTCACCAGCCAGGCCAGCCCCGCCACCACCAGCACGAAGGGCGTCTTGGGGCCGGAGTAGTAGCTGCCGCCCATGCCCCCGTACATCCCCCCCGCGCCGCCGCCGCCGCCATAGGCGCCGGGCGAGGAGTAGCCGTACATGTTGAACCACTCGTTGTCCTTGTGCACGTAGGCGCACACGCACGCAAACACCGCGGCGCCCAGCAGCAGCTCCACGCAGCCCAGAATCCTCAGCAGCCCCGCCCAGGACTTCATGTAGGCGTAGCGCTGGTGGTACTCCTCCACGCGCTCGCTGTAGGTCAACGCCGTGCGGTGCGTTTGTCCCGACAGGGACCCCTGCGGGTCCAGGAGCTCCTTGCGCGAGTTGCAGCTGCTCCCGCCCCCCGAGCCGCCATACCGGTCGCGGTACGACCCGGGAGTGGGGGAGTGGGGCGGCGAGCAGCGCACGCCCTCACTGGAGCTGTTGTTGTTGTTGGAGGAGGAGGCGGAGGCGGAGGTGGCGGGCGTGGACATGGGCCAGGGCTTGCTGCTGCTGTGGCCGCTGCTGCTGCCCCGGAAGAAGCTCTTCCAGGAGTCCGGGATGAAGCGGTGCACCGGCTTGATGTCGATGTCCAGCGCCGGGTCGGGGGGGTCCGGGTCCGGGTCGCCCTCGCTGCCGCGGTCGAACTCGGGGCCGATGGGGGGGCGGTGGGGCAGGGGCGGCGGCGGGAGGGGGTCGGCGCTGGCGGCTAGCGGGGACGCCTGGCGGTCTCTCAGCGGCTGGGGGTCGTAGCGGGGGGGCAGAGTGCCTCGGGGGACCGAGTCATAGTGGGGCGCTTGGCGAGGTTGCTCAGCGCGTCCGTGAAAGCCTGCACCATATGACATGAGGAAAATGATGGACCCTAGGGGAACACACACACGCACCGCACACACGCACACACACACACACACACACACACACACACACAGGTGTAACATTTGGTTGTTATCTCAATATTCTTCATGCCTGATTAAGTGTTAAGAAGTGTTAAGAAGTGTTAATGTTTTGCAGCAGCTTTTCCCAGAGCTGCCCACTTGGTCCAAGGGTATTGCAGGCGGACTGGCAAACATAAATGTGAATATATGGCAATAAGCAAATATGACACTGACATACACACACACACTGACTACTACATGTTTATTCAAGAATGAGCGGTGATGTCGCTTAGTCTCATTAGTAACACAGTGATTCATTCATTCAGTTCATTTGAATGGACACATGTTGGGATGTGGCCGTCCTTTGCTGAATCCTCGAGTGCAGTGGTTCTCTCTACTTGAAGGCACTCCAGGGGGTACGTGAGATTAAAAAATATATATATTTGTATAGCCTGTTTAAAAATAATTAATAATAATATAATAATTCAAAAAAAAAATTATTTAAGAAATATTTAAATAAAATATAAGTTGAAGTTCATACACAGAATTTTATATTCAGAAGGTTATTCAATTTCATTACCCAAAAAACCACCGAGTCCCCCCCGCACCAGGATGTTATGACCCAACCTGGCACGCGCCACTTATCATCAACCGTCAGTCGCCTGTTGCCTTGACAACTTTTACTCCTTTTTTTCAACAACTATAATTTGCGCTGGTTAGGGGGTTACTTGAAATAAAAATATATTTCACAGGGGGTACATCGCTGAAAACAGGTTGAGAACCACTGCTCTAGTGGGTAGGTGTTAGGGTGAAGCTATCCTTAACCCTAACCCACTAACCCCATCATCATCATCATCATCATCAGACTTCATCCAGAGTCCATCCATGCAATGCAAACCCCCCCATGTGTGCAAAGTCCAAACATACATATATATGTTGTTGTTGTTGTGCCACTTTTGTGTCACCTGCAGGGAAGCAGCAGCACAACAACAACTCTTCCTCATGAATATTCATCGTTTGGACCATTGTTACCGGTAGTGGACCTAGAACTGGACCTGGACCTGAACCTGGACCACCACGACCACCCTGTCCTCATATTTATGATGACGTCATGACGCAGGTCCATAATGGACGGCTGCTGGTTGTACCGTGATGCCCGGAAGCCAAACTGCCCGTGCGGCGGAGGGACGTCCACCATGTTGACGCGGTTCATGAGCTGGTGGGGGGGGCTGGAGGGAGACCCCATGGACTGGGTTAGGGTTAGGGGGGTAACGTGAGCCGCATGTAACGTTAACGTAGCCCTAACTTTAACCGGACTTTCTCCCCCCCATGACTCCCTCCCTCCCTCCCTCCTCCTAAAGTTGGACCGCGCAAAGTTGTGGTCAAAGGTGAGCTCAAAAGACGCGCAACGACGTCTACCCATCACCGTCACCATCGAAACACATTCCCGGCAAATTCAACGGTTAAAAAGTACGGGCTCGTCTCCTTGGTCCCTTACCTTGCTTCCTCGGTCGTGCGCCCCGTCCTTCCTTCTCCCATTTCACAGGCGAAACCGCACAGGTTCCCAGTGGGGGCGGAGCCACGTGACCTGCCCATCCCGGTGACGTCACCCGGCCGTGGAAGGCTACATACCTATTATGTGACCTATATTATTAAACTATGACCTCTTATAAACTTATGACCGAAACTCGGTTTGCATAAAAAATAAAAATAAAAACTTTGTCCCATTACGTCATAGGAAGTTCAGATTAGGACAATGATATGTAAATAACTGTGTGTGTGTGTGTGTGTGGTAATCACATAAGCCAAGTAGTGAATAATGAACACTGCAACATTTACTACATTAAAAAAAACAACAGTAGTTGTAATGTATGGTCGACTATAACAATACTATAACTTAACCCGATACAACGGATTGGACAAAACCCAAACACAACATAGGCCTCTAGATAACAACCACTCTTTATTCATTTCAGTTATTTTATTCTGATTCTGAAATAATTTGTTCTGAGTTGCCCATCTTCGTCGAGGCATTGCCCTTACAACATGAAGATTTGTGGAGTAACGCTTATCCAGCTAAACCATATAGAAACACACAGAAGGCTTAAAGGATGTTGCAGAATAAATATAAAGTTTGATATTGCGAACTACTGATGCCATGGTGGCAAACACATTTAGTTTCTAAATGCTCTCAAAATCATTCAACTCAAACACAGAATGACAGATTAGTTCTCTCTATACAACATACAGACAACATAGAGCTATATGGCCATTTATTTACTGGGACACAACAGACATAGAACACACACACACACACACACACACACACACACACACACACACACACACACACACACACACACACACACACACACACACACACACACACACACACACACACACACACACACACACACACACACACACACACAAAACATCTCAACTGCAAGACAAAAATATAACATTAGTAGACAATAGGGACAGTGAAAGTAGTATTTTGAAAAGGTAGTTGAATAACAGATAAAAAACCGAGATCAGCTCAGCCAAGATTACAGCCGGTGATACAGTCCAGGTTTAGAAAGCTTAAGTCCTTCCCGTGTTATTGCTCCAGCCGTGCACTGATTTCACTCATTAGTTCCTCTGGCTTGGTGCTAATTACCAAATCCAGAAGGTTGACTCTACATCCCGGACCGGACTCCAGACATTCGTGAACCTGGAAGTTCCACCTCATGTTACAGCAACAGCAGTTTCCTCAAACCATCCTTTGAATGGATTGGACTTTATAAACTTTTTTCTTTTTAAACAATTGGTCATCATATCCTAGTGCTCCTCACAATACATATACCAATTTAGACATACAAAACCAAAACTTTTTTTGTTGTAAACACAAATATCATTATACACAGTAGATTGCATAAGGTCATGTTGACTCAAGTATTACTATCAGTCTATTTCGAGAAAAAGGTACATGGCTTTAAGGGTATAGTCATCTTCATTATGATCAATATCAGGATACGCAACACACACAAAAACAACCGATAATTACAAATAAATAACTGTAGTTGTAAAACTAAATGGCCATCCCGTAGAATAGTCACCGTAAGGAAAATACTTTACTGAGCAATCAGTGGAATGTTTCAAAACCCAGGATGTACACACGGTTAAGTTAAGTTAGGCAGACGGACGCGGTTTGTGTAGCGACAAGCGGAGGGGTTCAAACTAAACCACTGGAATTGAAACGTGCAGATTGTACATAACAGAGCCGATTCTGCGCTTTAGCACCAGAGTCCTTGGTAACCGACGTGAGCCAAGGACATGGCGTGACCTACTTTCCAGATACACACTCGTCAAGCTAGCGTTTAACTGGTTCAAATCCTAAAATCTAAACACTATCCGACTTACGCGACCTATACATGACCTATCATCTTTGTAATAATTTTAAAACCACAGTGGCCTTACGCGGACTGTGAATATTGCGATTGTTGAAAACTAACACAACTAACTAGAATAAAATGATGTGTAGTGGAAGTGCAAGAAACTCTAAAAAAGTAATGATATGATAATACTTTAAAAAAATATAACGCACCTCAACACATTGTTGAAATGATTCAATAGCTCAGATTGTTCTGGTCTCCGATTTGATTCCTATTGGTCAAATCTCGACAGCTTTTGATCAGAAAGCGAGAGAACCCAACGAAATACTGTAGACGATAAAGTGCATACGAGTGGATGAGTCAGCACAAGTGAATAACTGGTGGAATGACTTTAACTATAAGCGCCGTTCCTCCAATGGGGTTTTCCCGATGTTGTGACGTCATAGTTCCCGCTGAGTCACACGACAGCATTGTTACCTGTGTGTTGTGCCATTGGTAAATATGGAGAAAGGTCTTACTCTCCAATATAGGAAAACATGTATAATATTACATTAGTTAGAAATGAGAAATGATTCTTCAATACATAGGATTCATGTCGCAGTTTAAACATTCTGCGTTATTCCATTTCTTTTAAGGAAAATTCTAAAAGACGAAAGGTGGAGAGACGGAGGAACGAGGTCTAAGCAACGAGCTAAGACACAAGTTAGCCAAGACGACAAATAAAAATGTGTTCAATAAAACTTGAAGAGGAGAATCGTCCGTAAGCTGTAAACAAGACAGCGTAGTAACAGGTGTGTGTGTGTGTGTGTGTGACCAGAGAGCTCTTCGGTGGGGTTTTAGAGGAGCGGAGGATGCTCAGTACGGGATCTGGTTCTGATAATACTGAAGCATGTCGTAGGTCTTGCTCCTGGCGAAGACAAAACACACACACACACACACGCACACGCACACGCACACACACACACATCAACAAAGGCCATGGAATGTCCACCGCTAGTTGCTAGTCCATCACTTTGGATGGAAGTTACACTATTGTAAACATAATAAATAATGACAGAATATCTGATTCATCTCTGTCTGATGTGTCCATTCTTACCTGCTGCTGAGGAAACAACTTTGGATTATTTTGATAATGTAAGCCGCAGCCTCTTTCTCACTCATCTGAGGGTTAAAGCGGCCTCTGAAAGGTGAAACGTTCACAGGTTTTAGATTCAGGAAAATTATATAAAAAATTGACTTACTAGCACAAAAAACGTCTCATAAAGTTGAGAAACCTCTCATTTTCCAAAAGTAAAATAGGGAAAATTGAACTCCAGCTACAGACACCCACTACTAAGCCCAAACATCTTTGATGACACAGTTCCTTGGTGATGACATCATTACATACTACATGCTCACCTCAAGACAGAAGGGTTCCACATTTTACCATCACTTTTAATTATTTAATAATTTTAATAATTTAACAATCATTTGCTCAGATGCCTTCACAACAGCATCTTCTCCATGCTACTTCACTGTGTCCTAGCTGTGACCCTACACAGCTAGGACAGTTAGTACCCTTAATGCTTCACTTTGACCCTATAGTTAATACCCTTAGTGCTTCACTTTGACCCTACACAACTAGTACCCTTATGCTTCACTTTGACCCTACAGTTAGTACCCTTAATGCTTCACTTTGACCCTACACAGTTAGTACCCCTAGTGCTTCACTTTGACCCTACAGTTAGTACCCTTATGCTTCACTTTGACCCTACAGTTAGTACCCTTATGCTTCACTTTGACCCTACACAACTAGTAGCCTTAGTGCTTCACTTTGACCCTACACAACTAGTACCCTTAGTTCTTCACTTTGACCCTACAGTTAGTACCTTTATGCTTCACTTTGACCCTACAGTTAGTACCCTTAGTTCTTCACTTTGACCCTACAGTTAGTACCCTTATGCTTCAGTTTGACCCTACAGTTAGTACCCTTAGTTCTTCACTTTGACCCTACACAGTTAGTACCCTTAGTTCTTCACTTTGACCCTACACAACTAGTACCCTTAGTTCTTCACTTTGACTCTACAGTTAGTACCCTTATGCTTCACTTTGACCCTACAGTTAGTACCCTTATGCTTCACTTTGACCCTACACAACTAGTACCCTTAGTGCTTCACTTTGACCCTACACAACTAGTACCCTTAGTTCTTCACTTTGACCCTACAGTTAGTACCCTTATGCTTCACTTTGACTACAGTTAGTACCCTTAGTTCTTCACTTTGACCCTACAGTTAGTACCCTTATGCTTCACTTTGACCCTACAGTTAGTACCCTTATGCTTCACTTTGACCCTACAGTTAATACCCTTAGTGCTTCACTTTGACCCTACATTTAGTACCCTTATGCTTCACTTTGACCCTACAGTTAGTACCCATAGTGCTTCACTTTGACCATACACAGCTAGACCACAGTTAGTACACTCAGTACTTACTTCAGCAGTTTGATGGTCTGTCCTCTGAAACAAGGCAGGCCCGTGTCCAACATCAGCGTTACCAGGGAAACCACGGCGTCCATATAGGGTCTGTGGGGGGTCATTGAGAGGTCACGGTAAGACGGGGATTCATGAAGGAATCAAACTACGGAACCCCAAAGCCCTCGCTTTTGGAGTTTGGTCATTTATCAATTAAAACCACAGTCCTTGCATGAAATCATCATCTTTGGTAGATTGTTTTACTGATACGCAATTATTACTATATACTCTAAGTAAAAAGTCAAAGTAAAAAGTAAAAGTCTCCCTATAAACATGCTACTTAAAAAGTAATAAAGTTAGATACAACAATTAACCTGTTAACAAACCCAAGTGCAAAAAGATAGCCTTTCAGCAAAACCAATTCTTGACGGTGTAAGATAAAGTAAGTAAAAATAGTAAAAAACGTTCTTTGAAATGTAGTGGAGTATTAGGTTCCCTGGAAAGGTGACTCAATATTGAGCTACTACTGTACTTTACTTTAAGTATATAGGAAGTACAGTAGCTCTACACCGTCGCTGCCTCCTCACCTGACAGCCAGGTAGCCCCTGACACACATCTCCATGAACCACTTGAAGGGCGTGGCCTCCATCTTGCCTCCCATGATCATCACCATCTCGTCGGTCAGCTTGATGTCCGGCTCCCAGCCCAGGTTGCCACCGGGGGAGCTCTCAAACATGAAGCCGAAGTCTGCAGCAGAACACACACACACAGCAACGTCAGCGTCGACTGTACAGATCTGTACTCCTATAAGGAGGCCAACACAGTCTAGTGGTTAGGGTGGTTTGTCGCCTGTTTGCGGCCACAACACAGAAAAAAGATTTAGCTCACTTTGTGACCATAACATATTGAAAGGAAGCCACACGCGAGTAACATTTCAAACTAATAATTAACCAAAACTATAAGTCAGGAGGCCTGGCCAAAAAGAACAAAAGGAAGGAGGAAGTCTGGGCCAGCCGCACAATGGGCTGTAGGACCCAGACCCCCCCCCTAAACTATCCCAAAACAATGTATAAACTAAACTAACAAAGAAAGCCACCCCATCCTCAAAAGAAAGACAAACAGGATAAAGACACAAATGAAACAAACAGAGTGGTAACGTGGTTGCTTTGTCTGGAACAACAAACAACCGCTGCTTTTCCAGCCTCTTACATACTGATCAGGGGCACCTGAGAGAGAAAGAGAGAAGTGTAGACAGGAAAAAGCAAAGGGGGGGGGGCGTGCGTAACAACGCCTAGTCGAAAGGGTCTGGGTTTCGAACCACAAAGTCTGCAGTCTACCTGTAGGCATCCTAAGCCCTACCTACTCATTGATGACATGCATGTAAAAAAAACAAAAAAGTCAAGTATACAATCACAATAGAGAGCAGTACTAATTTCAACCGCAGCAGCAATTACAGGAAGAAAAGAAGAAATCACATTACAGAATATGGGAAAAAGTTGACTTCCCCACACAATGCCTTGCTCTGGCCAGAACTTCCCGTATGTAAGGGCATATCAAATCCTTGTTAAGGTTCACAGGTGCATCTGGTGAAATTCATCTAGCGGCCATCTTGGGTCCATCTTGGTTCGAAACACTAGAACCCAAACGCTGTGTGGAGGAACTGAAATCAAGATGGCCACCGGGTGAACATAAGGCCCATACCAATGTGGATGAGATGCCCCTTGCTGTCCAGCATGATGTTGCCGTTGTGTCGGTCCTTGATCTGCAGCAGGAACAACAGGAGGCTGTAAGCGGCCATGCTGCGGATGAAGTTGTACCGTGCCTGAGAGGAGAGAGAGAGGAGGTGAGAAGGGGTTGCACTTGATGCAAGCACATCACAACATGTTGACATTTAATACGTGCGTGTTGACATACAAACACCATGATGGCCATCCACTGTAAAGGAAGTTGAAGCATTTGAGAAGTGCACTTGTGGTCATCTAGTCATGCCTGGATGTTTCACATGCAGCGTTTCAGGAGGTAATTTGTTCCCTCTGCTGTTAAAATGGTCAGCATTTGAAATTGTATCAATTCAGGCCTTTGTGACAGCACAAGGTGGGGGTGTTGGTGGACTGTTGTATCAACTTGGGATGACACAAAAGGATAGATTTTGAATGGAAATTTGAAATGACTATTCAACCGCCGGATGGTAAAATAGGGGCCCTTTATGTCTTGAGATGTTTTGGTCATGCTTTCATATGGTTAGGAATTAAAATGTGTGTAACAGAGAACTTTTGTCCCCACCTTCTGGAAGGCCAGGGTGGACTCGTCTCCATACTGGTTCCTGAAGTAGTCGTACATCCCAAAGTCTGTTTGCCGACCCAGCTGGTCCCGGGACTTACAGTCGGGGATGCACTCGATCACGCCACACTGGGGAAAACAGAACATGAACAAATAAATACACAAAAAAACAAACAAATGTTTTCTTGTATCTGCTCATGGGCTCTGTTCTGTGATTGGATGATCAACAGCAAAACAATAAAAAGGTATTCTGTTCTATGGAGCCTTTTCACAGATCGTCAATAGTAGCTAACTTCCTGCTCCTGTCATTTTAAAATTAGATCAGTTTTACTTATGTCCCTCGCAGCATCAGCATGGTCAGTGTATATTTACTTGTCTAGTTGTGTGTATACTGGTGCACTGCCACACGTAAATCGAACAGACCCAAAATTAATGTTATGAGCTACACCTGTTTCCTATTGGTCAGTTGAAGGAGAACCAAACCCCCTGACCCCCTAAGCATTTATGCTGAGGACGATATCCAGCGGGAATTGGAAACGGCGATCCACATGATCCGGTCATCATTGTTGTATAGTCTTCTGCATTACCGCCACTTACTGGACTAGAGTGGAGTTTTGTACGTTAGTGGACTAATTTGCCTAATCTTCGGGTCTTTAGACCGCGGTGGAAACGCAGACAACAATGGGCTGAAGGAACCTTTTTAGTTCCTTAAAAATAGTTCTGGGTACTTTTTGGTGGAAACGCGGCTTTAGTGTTGTGGTTTCATTGTCCCTAAGTCTAGGTTGAACTTGACAGGAAGGTACAGGTTGTTGTTGTTGTTATTGTGGTCGTTGTTTACCCCTGGGGCGGTGGCCACCACCCTGTAGGGGAACACGAAGAGGTCCAGGCCCACCAGCTGGAAGATGTTCTTAAACAGGCCGATGATCTGCAGAGCCAACATGTCCTGCAGCCAGAACACACAAACAAAGAAGTATATTAGGGCTGCTGGAAGACTCCTCTCAGTGATAGGCTTAATAAATGTAGGAGGTGTGCACACATCACCTACAGTGAATAGACTGTGGCCATTGTTGCTGGGAAAGCACCTTATAAAAACCATCATAGTACTGTTTAGCATAATGTAGTGTAGCATGGTGTAGCCTAGCCTAGCCTAGCGTAGCGTTATACCTGTCGACAGTCATCTCCCACTTTAAAGATGGCGGCCTGCCAACAGATCCTGCGCGCTGTGTCTGAACCCTCGTCTCCTTCCTCCAGAGAGTCTGATGGGCAGCGGAGACCCTCCTTCTCCAGCTCACTCACCCCACATCGCTTCACCTTGAACTTAGCCAGGTAGGGCGCCTTGGCAGCACTGGGGAAAACACACAATAAAATGACACAATATTATGTACACCATACAGACGGGAAACGTATGCAAATGTTACACATTTTTGTCAACATTTTTTACAAATTGAACATATAATAAAATCAAGTAAAACAAGGCAGGATTGCCGAATGTTACAGGGTTCAATCCCCAAAGTCTGCTACCTACCTACCTGTAAGCATCCTAAAGCAAGATGTCTTAACCCCTACCTGCTCCTTAATGACATGTACCTCAATACAGTCCAAGTCGCTTTGAATAAAAGCATCTGCTAAATAACTAAATAGTAGTACAAATAGTAAAAGTACATTTGTAACATTACAAGATGCTGTGCGTTACCTCTGCATGGGCGTCCCAGACTTGAAGTCAATGTCCAGAACGATTGCTTCAGGGTTACTGGGGAGGTAGCAGCCTGTAGATGACAACACAGACACACATTCATAAATACATCAATAAACAAATTCATTAAATCAATTAGGGCTGGGTAATATATTGGTATAGTATATCGATATCGTGACATGAGACTTATGGATATCGTAGTATCGTGATATGGCAAAAGTGTTATCTTTTCCTGGTTTTAAAGGCTGCATTACAGTAAAGTGATGAAAAAAAAAGACAAAATATCATATTCATTTTATTAAGTACCTAATTCACACAGGAGTATACAAAAATAGGCTTTACCATGTGGTTATTTTATATAGATAATTTATTTATTGAATTACCAGAAAACATGCTATATATTGTGATGTACATCATTATTGAGATATTGAATGACCAATATTGTGATAGAAGATTGTGGCCATATCGCCCAGCCCTAAAATCTATCGATAAAATCAAATCAAGGAATACTTGTACATGTTCACCAAGCAAATATATGAATCGATAAAAGATATGATTTACTGAGACGTTTACAAGGCTACTTGCAATGCAGGTGTCACTGTGTTTACCTGGCTGGACCTTAACGTCTGACAGGGCTTTGAGGCAGGCCCTCTTCCTCTCGTCTCCCTTTGGAACGGGCCTGAAAAGGAGGAAGATGAAAAGGATGAAGATGGAAGGGTGTCCATAGAAATATTATTCACCTCAAAATGTATGCCACTGGAATGTATTACATGATAGTAGGAACTCCCCTCAAGTACTTTCTACTCATTTTTGTCAATACAAAAAGAGCCCTGTACTCTTCAACAACAACAAAAAAAAACTCACTTGATAATGGCGGAGACGTTGGTGATCTTGTTGAAGAAGTCAAACTCCCGCTGGTAGAAGTCCTTGGCTGGACCGGATAGAGACCCCGTGATCTCCTCCACCATCTGCTCCAGCAGCTCCCCGATGTCGGCTACACAGACGGATGATACAATGCTAACCATGCTAACAATGCAGCGAAAAATGCTCACACTAACCACGCTAAAACAATGCTAACCACGCTAATAGATTGCAGCGGAGTGGGGTGTAGTGTGTTTGCCAATGCTTACAAAAATGCTAACCATGCTAATGAGGCTAACCACACCAACAGGTTGTATCGTAGTACGGTGTACTTTTGTTGGGGTCCAAACTTCAGGAAACTATCTCTGGCCACACTCAGTCAATCACTTCCCGATTATAAAACCCATAATGTTTGGCCACTTATGGCTAAGATCAAAATGACAAAGGGGAGCACTTCAATGCTAGTATGTGCATCATCAGAACATATGAAGCTAGCGTAGATGTCAGCAGCTTACGGTCTTTGTGGTGTGCCTCCTCGTCCAGGTAGATGTTGGTCTTCATGTTCCAGATGAACTGGTGGGCCAGCAGCTGAGACGTCTGGGCTGCCCACAGGATATACTCTCTCACATAGCCCATCTGAGAGGGACAGAGGACTATCAGTAACACTCACTATATAGATTACATGTCAGGGTCAAAGAGCTCAGTATGCTAACTAACAGAGTCAAAGTGCCGGGATGTGGAATTGGCTACTATGGCTCAGCAAGAAGAAAAGTATTAAGTAGTATTCATTTATGCATTAATTAACTCAATTAAATGGTCATATAATTGAGAAAAGCAATCACATCTTTACAACTAACTGATTGATTGATAAATGACAATCATTTTGATAATCTGTTAATTGTTTGAATTGGTTTCCTGTCAATTGCCTAACCAAGGAATTGACAAATCATTTAAGCCCTACATGACTACTTATGCTACAATTGTTTTTGCTGTTTTTTCACAGTAAAAAAATGTATACGTTATAATTCACCTTATCGTAGCGGAGAGCCTGCACAATCTGCGGGATATAAAACAGGATGGCATCCTGGAGAGGAAAACAAAATAATTTTCAAAAGTCGTCATATATATACACATATATAATTCAATGACTAGCACTGACAAATAGTTATCTTGAAAACTCTGCAACATACACATCCTTTCAAACTCATTCGCGGCAGCATACATAACCGATAACCGATAACTAAATTTGATAAGAACCCGCCACTTAATATCAGAACGACAGTCCCATAGAGGGACTGTCGGGCTGGATGGGAGGGATTGATCCCAGTCGGTAGACGCCTCACCGGGGGGAAGGAGCGCAGCACCTTGACCCCGTACTGAGCCGTGAGGGGGTGGGGGGGGTACATGGAGGAGAAGTAGGAGAGGCCGGTGGGGGGGTCGGCCGGCGCCCAGCACAGGATGTGGCTCAGCTCGGGAGAGTCGGCATCGATGGTGTGCCAGGTCACCAGGAACTAGAGAGAGGGGAGGGGGATGGAAACACATCGTCAGAGACGAGCTATCAATGAGTATTTTTTCACTGTAGATTCATCTTAAATGGGCTTGGTGGGCATCTATTGCTCCTGCTCCAGACAGATGGTCCAGGCCAGGGGGACGTCTGACCTTGACAGCCTCAGGGACGTCACTGACCGCCCCAGGGTCCAGTCTCACCAGCCGGGTCACCTCCGCTACGATCGCCTCGTTCTTAAACCTGAGATAAAAAACAAGGGGGGGGGGGGGGGGGGGGGGTTACCGTTTTCATTTTTTGGCTGTGTGATTTTAATGGCATAGAGAGAGAAATCAACAGAAAAGCAAATTAGAGATGCAGAGAGAGAGAGAGAGGAAGAGAGAGAGAGACCGATCCAGTGGGTGCTCCAGAGAGTCAGAGAGAACGCGAATTCCAGAGACAGCGAGCGAGAGAGCGAGAGAGCGAGAGAGAGAGTGAGCGAGCGAGGGAGTGAGACAGCAAGGGTCTACCTGGTAGGCAGCTGCATGGCCAGGTAGGGCGCGATGCCCCAGGCCAGGTTGACGTTGTCCTTCCACTGCTTCTCCGTCAGGCTTATGTACTTGGACCTCCAGTTGGCGATGCTGGTCTCCAGGGACTGCTCCGCGGAGAAGGCCAGCTCCTGGGTGGACAGCGGGTTGTACCACGTGGTCAGCCGCTCGATCTCACTGGCCTGGAGGAGGGGGGGGGGGGGGAGGTAGGAAGATGGGGGAAGATGTTTGACAGAGAAGGAGGGAAAGAGGCATACATGCATCAAGTATCGAGTAGACCGGTAAGTTGAGATAGGAACATAGTCACGTGAGATTTCGTTTCTGGTGGAAGCAAAGGTGAGTGGGTTCGTTTCCAGTGCTCACCAGCAGGGCGAGCAGCAATGTCCTGCGCTTCATGTAATACTTGTGCAGCTGGGTCCCTCGGTTACTCTTCTTAGACATGCCTAGGAGAGGAGGCCAGAGGGGTGAACCATCTAGATATAATAGTTTCTTCAAGTGTCATTTGGTCTAATCAGAAAGCCATTTGGCGCAAGGACTGCAAATTACCAAATGATGAATACATGTAAATGTGTGGTTGAGCGAAGTACGGTACCTGACTTCTTGGAGGCAGTGGACATGCCGCTGGACAAGGGGTAGGTGTTGATCCACCCCTGGCCACTCTGCTGGGAACGGGAGCTGGAGTCTGCATTGCTCCGGAGGTCTGCAGCGTTCATCACCGACAGGCTGTTCAGCGACGGGTCCTGGTTGTCTACACATTCACACACACAGATAATAAGACCGGGCCAGGGAGGACAAACTCCCACTCCCATCAAATTCGAAGGCCTGCTCTCTGTCTTATAGAATGGATAAAGAATTTCCAATAAAGGAGCTCAGCAATTTAAGTATTCTGCATCTGAATCCACGCCGCAAAGGTGTGTATTAAAGTACTGCTGGTACTGCACGTTGTATCCTATACATGTCAATTTTAAGATGATTGTGTTTCCCATGACATTAATGTCTCTTCTGTTATTAGTAAGAGTGGAACAGAATCAACAGTGTCTTCATAGTGATGCAATACTGTGGTAAGCATTATAAAGTGTTACATACAACTGTGTTAGAACTGTGCTAAACACTGTTAAGAAAGGTGTTTTGTTTTCTGAGCACCGCTCTAATTATACCCAAGCTTACTAAATAAAATCTCCATGCAGTTCAGTTCTAGTAAAGGTAACCAGATTCTATTAAAAAATATATACATTTTCTACCCTATGCTGACAATACCAGTGAATCACACGTGTGAGTAAAACCAAAAAGACACAGATCCACACATCCAAAAAATCCATTGGTAAAAATGATGGGTATTGAGGGATGTTTGATGATCGGGCTGGGGGGGAACATTCTGGAGTGCTAAATGAGTTGCATCCACGAGTCAGGCTTTTTTGGCTTCTTTTCTTTCGATGGTCATGCAGTTTTAAATGATGGGTCAATCCGATGCAATTCCATGAGGGTAGAGACGTGGAGCCGACCCTGAGCCACAGATACTAAGGTCGGGTACTACAGGTTGATAGTGGACCTTCAGAAGAGGAGGATTTTTGGATGAAGTTCATCTGATATCTGTGGTCCGGGTGACTCTTCTACCTGGAACGGGCGGATGTGTGGGTCATGAGAATGGAGAGAGATGTGCTTGTCGTTGGATCATCATCATCATCAGTAGAAGTAGTAGTAGACTCATCAGTTCTTCCTCTGCCTTCCTCTTCTGCTGACAATCAATTCAAGGTGGGACAGGCAAAGTGTGTGTGTGTGTGTGTGTGTGTGTGTGTGTGTGGGGGGGGGGGGGTTGAGCCGACATGATGATGACCATGCATGTAATGCGGGTGACAAATTCCTGCTTATCCTCATGGCCAGGGGAAGGTAGAGCGAGAGTGAGAGCGAGAGTGAATCGAAAGTCTAAAGTTCAACTACTGCCTACAATTTAGATCCTGGTCTCTCAGCATCAATTGTTTTATAGTTTCGTATTTTTTCCCTTATTGTTTTATTGACTATGACATATCCATTGTTTAATCTATTGATTTATTGTCTGGTATAGTGCTCTGCCTATCTTCAATTTCAAGTGCTTTATTAATCTTATCATTTGTCATTTATTTGCTTTGTGTGAAGCACTTTGGAGGTGCTCATCTATGAAATAAATGCAATGCTATACAAATACACTCTCGAGAAGAAACAGAATGAAAGCGAAGGAAGAAAAGAGAGTAGAAAGATTGTACAAGAGAGAGTTGGATTAGTTTTTTTAAATTATATATATATATATATATATATATATATATATATATATATATATATATATATATATATATATATATATATATATATATATATATAATTTAAAATATATATATATATATAATTTAAAATATATATATATAATTTAAAAAAACTAATCCAACTTATTGTTATTGTTATTATAATTAATTATAATAACAATAACAATAAGTATCCACAGATACTCTGTGGATACCTAATAAAAAAGTCAAAAAGAATATTAAAAAATAAGGCCAGTGAGGATAAAGGCAATGAATTTGAGTTGGCGCTAAAAAAAAAATGAAAAAATGAAAAAATGATGAAAAATGAAAACAAAAAACATGCCCTTGCAGCAGTTCAGTTGCCGGTCTCCACCGCAGTAGGCTTACTTAAGAGGGATATCGGAGAGGTGCTGGACACGATTAGCGATCCGAATATCCCGGCAGAGAGGCTGCTCTGGGCGGGGGTAGTGCAGAGCTCACCAGGGGGCACCAGGTGGCACGCGGCCAGGTACTTCTTGTCCGAGAGGATACTGGCGTAGAAGCGCGTCATGATGCTGATGTCCTCCCGCAGGTGCTTGTCGCCCTGGGTGGGGAACTTCGGAGCCACGCTGGGGACAGGGGGCGGAGAGAGCAAGGTTACAGGTCAGTATGGAATGTCATATGTCAATGGTGTGACCAGACAGAGGGACAAGGAATAGAGCCTCTTCCTCTTCGAGCATCTCAGAAGAGCTCTGAGATGCTCTTGTGCACTTTGTTGAGATGTACAATACGGCTGCACAATTATGACAAAAATGATAGTTCTGATATTATGATGGCGATTATTCATTGTCATTAACAGATTATTGATACAATATTCTGTAGCCCCTACTGTATGAAAAAACAATAATAATAACCCAATTGCTGAGTTGTAACGGTTTGTAATTTGATTTTAATGTAATGGGTGTGCAAATTATCTGTTTTTATAATTGTATAATCTTTTTCTAAATGAATTGCAACCTTTCACGATGAGTTAATTGCAGAGGCCAAAATCGTGATTTAGATTAATATGCAATTAATTGTGCAGACCAAATGTACAATCTATCTCTGAAATGATTATGCAATTTACTATCACTAAAAAAAAACAAAAACATCACTAAAACTCTCTCCCCCTTTTCAAATCAAGACTCAAAACCCACCTGTTCCGGACTGCATACTCCCTCTGATTCTCTGTCAAAATAATCCATACTGTCTACTGCCATACTTGCCCTATTTGTTTTATCTTATTATGTTGATCATTCCATATTATGTCTATTTTATCCTGTGTTTTTATCCTGTGTTTGTATATTTTAATGTATTCTTGTACAGTGTCCTTGAGTGACCTGAAAGTCGCTTTTTTAAATAAAATCCATTATTATTATTATTATTATTATTATTATTATTATTATTATTATTATTATTATGTATGCGCAAACATATTTGTGTCATCAGTACCTGAAGTAATCAAAAGCAGTAGAGTATATCTTCTCTCGGAGGACGTTCCTAATGGTGGCATTGGTGACCACATCCGAGTGGAGCAGAGCCAGTCCTAGAGTCAGCAGCCTGCGGGACGTTGCAATTATGAACACAGAACAATTCAAATATGAATTACAATTATTAACACAGACCAATTCAAATATGAATTACAATTATTAACACAGAACAATTCAAACATTGATTTAAACAAGGAAGCCTTTTTTTAAGAAATGCCACATGTGCATTAAAAAAATGTAAATGCTGTTCTGGCACACTAAATAGTAAGCATAGAAATTGCAAAGGCACAAGTATTTACAATTACTATTATTAGTAATTGAGCAGACAACTTTATCCAAAGTGATTTTCACTGAATTCAGATACATGTCATTAAGGAGCAGGTAGTGGGTTAGGGCATATTGCTCAAGGATGCTAAAAGGTAGGCTGTGACCTTTGAACACACTAGCCACTACAATATCCTGCCCTACAATTAAGGTAATGTATAAACATAACAAAAAATAATAATATTAAATGATCGTAAACACAGAACAGTTTTAATATTGACTAAAACAAGGAAAACATATATGGCAGGCCAACTGTGTGTGTGTGCACGTGCGTGTGTACCTGAAGCGGGGTCCGATGGCGGCTACGTGGCGGTTCAGGCTGCTCTTGTTCCCGCCCACGGTGAGAGACAGCGAGCGCTGGAGGAGACTGCCAAAGATCTCCACCTGATCCGCACTCGAGTACTTTGCTATTTCAAACCGCTGCACTAGAAACTACGAAGGAGAAGGAGTATGAGGCATCTCGTCTATTAAGGCAGTGTTTCCTACGTCCTCCTTCTTTCCCATTGCTCGTTCACTATACCCTTGATGAGAAAAGCAGCCAGTGGTCGAGCTGAGCTGCTTCATTAAAATCACTGAAGACGATGGTGACAGTTGAAGATCTGTGCCAAACGCAAAACTTCAGACAACCTGCTTTATGGGTGTATGTCTAACGACGTAGTTGAAAAACCTCGAAAGCACTTCCTGTGTAAGATACACTGATGTATCCTCAGTCTGAAGCCAAGTCGATGGCCGCTTCTTCTCTAGATTACTAGGTATTGGGTAAATGGGTACAACAACACTTAAGGAGAAGATCTGCAGATTTAGGAAGCGATGAGTGAGTGTAAATGCTATGGAACTAGTGATGCACAGATCGATCGACCACCAATCATTATCGGCTGATATACGCTGTAAAAATGTGATTGGTTGTTGGTCTGATCAATTTAAAATGTGTTAATTGCAGGAGCGGATCACGTGAACTCTTCCACTATCTTCCATAATATAGTAATAGGTTTCATATAGATCTGTGTTTTAAACAAATTTGTGAAAAAATTGACAATTCTAGCCTATAGTTAACTGTAAAAAAATCAGTGGATCCCAATATGGAACGACTATCGGAAATTCAGCAGAATGTGTCTTGGTGTCTCCAACGTGAAATAAACACACAAACACACGGTAGTGGTTTACCTCAATCCAGATGTAGTGCGGGGTGACATCCGGAGGGCAGGGGACAGGCTGGCTCTCCTCAGAGGCAGCCAGGGGATCAGCCTCCACCTGGGCATCTGAAAACAACCCCATCTTCAGCTCCACGGTCATCTGCCACGCTCCTGCCATCTCCCGCATAAACTACACAACACAAAGAAAGAGAGAGGGGAGGGGGTTGACGTACATGGATGCATCAATATTACGGACGGGAATCGGCAGAGACCTCATGCTACGATATGAGTCCCCATACGATTACGATTTTATTCTAAAAGTTAATTTAAAAGGACCCTTTACTCAACATTACAAGCCATTTCTAAATCAATCCACTTGTGAAATCCCAAATGTGTGTCCACAACAAAGTCTGACGATCGGTAAACTCTAGCCTCACATTCGGTGGTAAAATGGGGGCCCTTTAAAAGACAGAGGACAGGAAAAGCCAGACATTAAAAGAGGGTTTTCCTACTGGAACTTCGAACCCGGCGCGCGCTGCCAGCAGCCACTCCCAGCAGGCGACAGCCGTCTCCATGCCGTGCTCGGTGAACATCTTGATGGGGGACCAGCAGAGATGGTGCAGGAGTTGGGGGTCAAAGTCTGGTGGAACAGCGGCAACACCAAACACGACAAGACAGGGTTACAATGACATGCATCTACATTGAAAGTGCATTGTTTGCATTTGGTACAAAACATAAACGTAACTATAAATTGTATATATATTTTAATCCAAAGCGTCTCACAATACCGTGCATACACACATTGAGCATGGGTGGCCCCCAGTGGGAATTGAACCCTTAACCCAAGCCATATACCATGCTATACCAGTTGAGCTAGAGTGGAGCAAAACATTTTGACCAACAACACCTACTTTGTAAAACATTACCAAACAGGGAGGTGAAAAAGGGATGGAAAACCTTTGGTGCTGATGAGCAAGGCAGCGAGTTTGAACATGGCTTCGGTGAAGGCCTCGGGCTGCCCGGTGTCCAGCGCCTCCCCCATCAGCTTCACCATCAGCCGGCTGAGATCCGAGTTACCCCGCACCGCCTGGGCGAAGTGGATCATTCCCGAGACCTGCAGAGAACAAAGAAACACAAAAGAGTGAGAGGAGAGAGATAAGCATGATGAAACACACGTTTAGTATTTGCACTTAGCATCACAGTGATCACTTGGCTATCGCTTACCTCTCCCGCATATCTGTTCCTGAGGTTAAGAGAGGCCATGAAGTTAGAGTAGTCCTTCTTCACACAGGTGGGTCTTTCAGTGAGCTGGGTAGACTATAGGAACAATGGGAGGAATGAATGAGAAGGAATCGGGAGTAACGACACACAAGGGATAATGTACGGGGTACTTCAAGGTGATTCAAGACCCATCCTTTTCACATTGAGGTCCTTGCATCACCCTGTCGGGGTTTACTTCGCAATAATGACCGGCTCGCTGTACATTATCCCGCTTATTACATGGCTACTTACTAAAGATATAATAATAATTTGACCCAAAATATAACAAAAAATGATTTTATTGATTTAAAAATTATTTTATGGCCTTCTACTACTGTTACCAATTAAATCATTTTACAACACTAATAATGACATACAGTAAACTAACACAAGGTTCCCTCAGATCATTATAATCGTATTCATTACGCACCCCCAGTGTTGTGCTCTGTCTGTTGTAGCCAGCAAAGTGCAGTATACTCTCTGTGGCCATGGCAAGGCCTGTGTGCTGGGAGAGACCCGACACCCAGTTCTGATGCTTGTTCAGATACTCCTAAAAAGAACATACAATATATCAGTAGTTAGGAAAAAAAAATTACAAACAATTTAGGATACAACCCCAACGCCCAAGTTTGCAGTGTTACCTGTGGCATCCAAACCCCATTAAAACAAAAATCATAGTACTTAACTTGTAGTTCAACTTGTGTTAAAACCTTGAACTAGACCAGAGACAATTAAGACTATGCCAACCATGAACATAAACAGATTTCAGAACAGAGCTGGATGTGTACCTGCAGGTGGGATTTGGTGACAGACGGTGCCCATTTCATAGCTTCCTTCAGGATCTCCCCACAGCGAGCAGCAAAGTCCTTCACTATGCTCTAGAAACCATAGATATATGCAGTATACATGATGTGTTTACAGTGACAAAACTGTCACATCTCATCGTCTCTTAAGAATTGCAAAAAAAATACTAAAATTAATAAATATGCCATGAGCCTTATTCACCTAGTGGCCATCTTGGTTGTAAATGCTAGCTGGGTGAGGGAACTGAATCAGAATAATTTGTTCACCGTGGAACCAAGATGGCCGCTATAGGTGAATAAGGCCCATTTAGTGGATATTATTATCCAAAGCATCGTACAATACCATGAGCACATACATTCTTAGCATGAGTGGCCCCAGTGGGAATTGAGCCCCCAACCCTGGCATTGTGAATGCCATCCTCTACTGGTTGAGCTAGACAATAATTGACCAATGAGAGATCCATAATGGTGGGAAAAAAAGAGATAAAAAGCATACCTCTCTGGCTTCATATGTATCTGGTACAGTGATCCTATAGGGTGTGTCTGGGATGTCGTAGTACGGTTGATCTTTATGAATGTCCTAAAAAACAAAAACACAACATTGGCATCCATGTTCATGTCAAGTTGTGGAAGACCAACTTTGTTCAGTTTGTTAATTTGTTTGACTTACTGCGCTGAGGGAGAGGGACAGTGTCTGCAGGATGTCCAGCATGGTCCGTAACACTCGGCCACTCCACAACAAGTGAGGGAAACTAAGGGGGGCAAAGAACGAAAGAAAGAACGAAAGAAAGAAAATATTAGATAAATACAGCAAGAAAAAAGTAGTGACAGAAAGAAACAGAAAGAGAGAAGGAAGAGATGGTGTTAGGAAAGAGAGAACAAAGGAAGAGATAGACATATAGATAGAAGAGAGATAGAGAGAGGGAGAGATGCATTTAATTTGATGAGCATGATCCTTCTGAAAGAAGTGATGTGGTGTATGACAGTGTATCGTACGTCTCTGCGAGGCCAGACAGGTACTTGTCCGCCACCCTGCGGATCCTTTTGTGGATGTGGTTGAAGTTGACCAATAGGAACTGAGCGTGGTGCTCCAGCTCCTCCTCGTGGGCTTTGGTTTTGGCCTGAAAGAAGAAAACAATTAAAGGGGTTTGTAGGCTTTACTTCTGAACGTCATACGGTTTCCAGGTGAAGGTGAGACACTAAAGTAACACTCTCGTTACTTTAAAGGTGCAGTGTGTAGAATTTTGTGGCATCCAGCGGAACGGACTTGGAAGAAATTGAATATAATATTCATAAGTATGTTTTAATTAGTGTATAATCCCATGGAAATAAGAATCGTTGTGTTTTAGTGACCTTAGAATGAGCCTGTTACGGGTGGTGGGGGTTTTCTGAACATGGACCTGCTTTGTTGTGTTTTTTTGTCTGATGTTTTGCCTTTCTCTGAAGAGTCTTCATGTCACTCTAGCGTACTAGTCCAGGGGATAGGTATGAGTTATATTTCTGTACCTCTGCACCGTTTGAACCTGACTTGTGATTTAGTGAGTGGTGATTTCTCAGTTGGGGTTCGTCCTTCGTTGCCCATGCGAGGGGTTACATTTGTGTTGGGAAACGACATAGCTGGTGGAAAGGTTACACCTGTTCTAGAGGTGTTCGATCAACCTGACGTGTCACAGCCGGATGTTCTTGGGCGATCCTACCCTGATGTGTTTCCGGTATGCGCAGTTACACGCGCGCAGGCCCGTAAGCTGGGTGATGCAGTTGATTTATCAGACGCTGTGTTTGCTGACGGTCTAAGCGATCAGGCATTTTCACCCTCTCTCCCCAGTCATGATTCTGAGAATAGTAAATATGCAAAACCTATGTTAAACCCAGAGATTATGTTTGATGTTAAACATTTGCCTATGACCCGTGACAGCCTCGGCGAGGCACAAAAAGCTGATATTAGTTTGTCAAAGTATTTCAATGACATTAAAAACTCAGACTCAACTAACAACAAAGACACCATGTATTTTATTGAAAATGGTTTGCTGTTGAGGAGGTGGAGAGATCGCCGTGATGGTGATAGTGATTCTAGTGCTGTGGTTCAGGTAGTTATTCCATCAAAACACAGACAGTCAGTTTTATCCCTGGCTCATAATGTGTGGGCGGGTCATTTGGGAGTGGCAAAGACATATGATCGAGTGCTCCGACATTTTTTCTGGCCAGGTCTGAAAAAGGATGTGACTAATTTCTGTCGAACTTGTCCGATATGTCAGGTGGTTGGAAAACCGAACCAGGTTATCCAACCTGCTCCACTTCACCCGATTCCAGCAGTAGGTGAGGCTTTTGAGCATGTCCTGGTTGATTGTGTAGGTCCCCTCCCAAAAACAAAAAATGGAAATCAGTACTTGTTGACTATGATGTGTATAGCTACTAGGTACCCAGAAGCAATTCCTCTTAGAAAGGTAACATCGCAGTCTGTAGTGAAGGCCCTGATCAAGTTTTTCTCTACATTCGGGCTGCCAAAGATAGTACAAACTGATCAAGGTACTAACTTTCTATCTGGCATCTTTGAACAGGTTTTAAAATCTCTAGCTATCACTCATCGTGTCTCCAGTGCTTACCATCCTGAGTCGCAGGGCGCTTTGGAAAGATGGCATGGTACCCTCAAGTCCGTGCTGCGTAAGTACTGCCTTGAGCACGGAAAAGACTGGGACGAGGGTGTCCCGTTGGCTCTTTTTGCAGTCCGCGAAGTAGTGCAGGAATCACTAGGTTTCAGCCCAGCCGAACTAGTGTTTGGCCATACTGTGAGGGGGCCTCTGAAAGTGCTCAAGGATTCAATCATTGGTGATGGTCTGTCAAAAAAGATAAACCTCCTCAGTTATGTGAGTCGTTTCCGTGAGCGGCTACATAGAGCATGTAGCCTAGCCAAAGAGAGTTTGTCTGGAGTTCAGAGAAACATGAAGAGGCGGTACGACAAGAAAGCAATTTCCCGTGCTCTAGTACCAGGTGACCAAGTATTGGTTTTGTTACCTATCCAGGGTTCATCCATGTCAGCTCGATTTTTAGGTCCTTATGCTGTGGAGGGGAAGCTAAGTGAAACCGATTATGTTATTAAAACTCCAGATCGTAAGAGAAAAACACGCGTGTGTCATCTCAACATGTTGAAATTGTACCATGTTAGAGACAGTTCTGGTTCCGTGAGTGTGCCTCCAGTGGCTACTGTTGGTGTTGCTGTGCCTAGCTCTCAAATCCAGGATAGTGATGAGGACGGTTTAGATACCCGTAGACTCCAGCAACAAACTCCTCGGTTATCCAACTCAGAGATGTTGAAGGACCTTTGTAGTTTGATGCCACATTTGAGTGCCAGCCAGCGACATGATTTGGTGTCTTTGATTTTGGATTTTAAGTGTCTGTTCGGAGACAGTCCGTCTCGCACCAATGTTCTGGAACATGATATAGATGTTGGTGATGCTCGTCCAATAAAACAACATCCCTACAGAGTGAATGCTGTCAAGAGGGCAGCTATGAGACAGGAGACTCAGTATTTACTGGAGCATGGTCTAGCAAAACCTAGCTCTAGTCCGTGGAGTAGTCCCTGTCTACTTGTTCCAAAACCAGACTCAACATTCCGTTTTTGCACTGATTACCGTAAGGTTAATAATATCACAGTATCTGATTCATTTCCACTACCACGAATAGACGACTGTGTTGACAAAATTGGTTCCGCTTGCTTTGTCACAAAATTAGATCTGCTCAAGGGGTATTGGCAGGTGCCTCTCACAGCTCGTGCTTCTGACATCTCAGCGTTTGTGACACCAGATACCTTTTTGCAATACACTGTAATGGCGTTTGGCCTGAAAAATGCTCCTGCCTGTTTCCAGAAGTTGGTGAACACTGTACTTGGCGACATTCCAAATTGCACTGCATATCTGGATGATGTGGTTGTTCACTCTACGGAGTGGGAGGAACATGTGTGCTCTCTCCGAGCAGTTTTCCAATGTTTGGCTGACGCCTCCCTAACAGTCAACCTGGCAAAATGCGAGTTTGGGAAGGCGACAGTCACCTACTTGGGCAAGCAAGTGGGTGGTGGCAAAGTGCGCCCCCTTGCTGCAAAGTTGGCTGCCATCAGCTCATTTCCGGTTCCTTCCACTAGGAGAGAGTTGCGACGGTTTTTAGGAATGGCCGGCTACTACAGGGGTTTCTGTAGAAATCTCTCTTCTGTTGCTGCTCCTTTAACCGACCTTGTTAGTCCCAAACTTCCTTTTCAGTGGACAGCTTCATGTCAGATGGCCTTTGAGAGCTGCAAGGCTCTTTTGTGCAGTGCCCCAGTTCTTAGTGCACCTGATTTTAGCCGCCCCTTTGCACTGGAAGTAGATGCCAGCTGCATTGGTGCTGGTGCAGTTCTGATTTAGTCGGACGACCATGGGTTAGATCATCCTGTTGGGTTTTACTCTAAGAAGTTCAGCAAGTGCCAGATGCGTTATTCCACAGTAGAACAGGAGACCCTGGCTCTACTGTTAGCTTTGCAGTTCTTCGATGTATATGTGGGATCCAGTCCTGTGCCGGTTGTGGTCTACACGGACCACAACCCTCTAGTCTTTATACATCGAATGTATAATCACAACAGGAGGTTAATGAGATGGTCATTGTTCCTGCAGAACTACCGCCTTGTCATCCGCCACAAAAAGGGCAAAGACAATGTGGTAGCAGATGCACTGTCCCGGTGTGGACAGGTTTAGCTTATAGTTTCATTAGCGAAGCATTAAGTTTTGTTTATACATAATGTATGTGTTTGATCATACTCCATTGAAAAGTTGCTTGATTATGTTACTTAACATATTCCCTCATTTATTGTGTGATCCTTGACTTGAGTAAACGGGCTATTCCGGATATGCTCCAGTTTGTATCAACCGGGGGTTGCTATTTGAGGGGGGGAGTGTTACGGGTGGTGGGGGTTTTCTGAACATGGACCTGCTTTGTTGTGTTGTTTTACTGGTTCTGATCCTGTGGCTCATCTGTGTTTTTTCCCCATTCAGTTAGTAGGTCTACACTGAGGGCCTGCAGTGATTTCCTGCATTGCTTGCAGCTGAGGCCAGGCAATCAGCCACACAATCAAGCCATCCACCAATGAGCTCCCACCCACACCCTATATATATATGTTTATTTGTTTGGTTTCCCCCGGAGAAGGTGGAAGGTCTCAGACTGTTCTAGGTTGCTGTGCCATTCTGTAGTGGTTGGTTGGAACTTTGTGGTTTAGGCACATTTTTGTTTTGATCATTTACCAGCGTGTTTGTTAACTTTATTCTGTCTTTGCAGATTTATCCGGCGCAGGGTTGGAGAGGTAGGGAACTTAGGTAGACACCTGCAGGTATACATTTGTGTCCCTCACCACACGTAGGTTACCTCATGTATTAGTACACCAGTTAGAGCGGCGACACTACTCCATGTATTTTGAGGCATTAAGGTGCCTGCAAGGGGGATTAGTTTAGGGGGTTAGTCCTGGGGTTGTTTTTCTGATAATAGCTAGTTGTTTTGGGGCTTTTCTTTAGTGATCGCTGCATAGCTCAGGGGGTGGGTATGTGTTGTCTCCGCCCTGTGTCTGTTTTGTTAATTAAACTGATTTATTGCAGTCCTTTGGTGCCATTGTTTCTTTCCATCCATACATTCACTGTCCTATGTTACACCGGGGTCCTCCAACCATCGGAGGGCGTGTAACAGAGCCGTTTATATCTACAAAGGGAGCGGGTCCTCTTCCACGGAGGCCGCCATATTTGCACCGCCATGTTTCTACAGTAGCCCAGAAGGGACAATCGGCTCTAGCGAGGATGCGTTTTTAATAATCGCTATCTTACTTGTAAGTTATGGCCTATAGTTGTATGTATACCTAAATACAATTTATAAATCTATCAAGGAACCCCATCACTTGGCTACTCGAAGTACCTACTGGCACCTTACAGGCCAGCACAGGCCACCGTAACTTCTCCCGCGTTGTTGGAAAGGGAGGGGTGAGGGGAGACAGGTATTCAGTTGGTTATAATCTGCAATCTCATCGCTAGATGCCATCAAATCCTACACAATGCGGGCTGAAATTCTTAAATTTATTTATTCTTAAATTAAATGTATTATTACTCATTTATCCATACTTTTTCAGCCATCATCTGCAGGAACACTTCAAACACTTTGTCTCCAACGGCGATCACACACTGCATCATACCTGGTCAGGTAAACACAAAACCATTGATGAGCAAAATAAAATACAAATAAATGTCTTTCTTGTCCTATAACTATATTATTCACCACCTACCAGATTTATCTTTCTGTATGGCTCGGTCCTCAAAGTACCGAAACATGACCTGGAAACGATCTGAGTCTAGAGAATGCAGCATCCTAGTAAAAAACAACAACAACAATAACAGCAAACAAACAAACAGATATATTTAATTTACTTGGAGATCCGGGTGGTAATTCATGTGCATATAAAAACAATGTCAACGTTTCGATCACATTCCGAATGTGATCTTGCGGGGGCAATATACGCACCAGATGGTTTGTTACACACGACACGACCATCTGGGAAGTCGTCCATGGAAACCGTACTTAAAAAATACTTCAGGTGATTGGATAAACCATCTGCCTATCACCGTCTATCATGGGCTAACTTTAACCAATCAGATCAACAACCCTATGGCTATGTCATATGGTCATAATCATAGAAGAGCGAAAACATATTTTCCTTCGAGAAAAGCCTTCGGTGCCATTGTTTGCTCTTCTTTCAATGACAAAATACTCTCCAGTTTAGATATAACTGATGCTATAGCAGCATCTATGCTAACCTCCGTTGAGACGCCATTGTTGTTTTCATACGAACAGACCCTTCTACCGCTGCCAGTAGTTCCTCTGATTGGTCTGAACCACTGGTTCTGAACACAAAGGGATAACTCGAAGCCCGGCTGGAACGATCTCCAGAGAGAAGCAGAATGTGAACTTGCGAGATCGGGATGGTCTACTGTGCAATATCTACTCTTTCAAACGCATCGTTGCCCCACTTGATCGAGTGCCTACACAACAGTTGGATGTGCGTGTGACCTCTCCTGCTACCTCATGTACTCCAGCCTGTAGACGGACAGCAGGTAGGTGGACATGGCGAAGTCCAGCTTGTGGATGAGCGCCAACACCTCAGGCGGGGGGTCCAGCAAGTTGATGATGGTGGAGCGCAGGTCGTTCAGCTCCGCCTGAGACAACGCAACCCCAAAGCAATCCCTTATGTAATCAATTGCAATTATAGTGCTTTGCTTTGCCACTGCGGGCACACTCACAAGTGCTTTGACTGTATATGAATAGAAACACATTCAAGACTGGACTCAATCTGGCCATGTAAATAAATAAATAAATAAATATAATAATAAATAGTAAATAATCTGAAGCACTGCACGACCAAGGATTCAAAAACGTCTAAATACCGCCGTCGTATTTTGCAGTTTTTTGGAAACTTGCGTCATGCAGCACACAGCAAGAGCAGCAGCAGCAGCTAGGTGTTGGTGTTTAGTGTTTTAGGGTTGTCATGGACACCGGGATGGCACATCCTCCGGTTGCCAACACAATCTGCTCTGCCTCCTGATCTACCGTGCACGGGAGGGCGCGTGTGCATGTGTCTGTGTGTTTTTTCTTCTTTTTACCGCAGTGACGGTGTCGTTCTTGAGGGCCGAGTTGTACTGCAGCTCTGAGCGTAGAGGCTCTCCACTGGGGAAAGTGAGGAGGGGGGACTTAGTGGCGATCTCACACACTGCCTCATACCACTCCTCTGGCCAGAGACCTGGGAAATACACAGGAAACACAGCGCATATAAAGTTTAAACCATGAAATGCAGAGCATATGAACTATGAAATACAGAGCGTATAAACTATGAAATACAGAGCTGGGTATCAAACCCAGTACCTTTTGGCTTGGAGTCAAGCACCCTAACCACTACACTATCCCTAACCCCCTATTGCAATAAGTAGGGCTGCACGATATATCGCAAATCTATCGTCATCGCGAAATCAACGCTCGCGATGTACATACCGCAAAGATTTCTTAATTTGCGATTTGCGCATTCACACACAATGACATTATATTTGACCAATCCGATGCTGTCATGCTGCCCGATAAGCCCGCCCCCCACCAGTTTAAGCACATGGTGTTTAAGTTGTTGAGGGAGCGTTGTCGTGTTTGTTTGACCAGGTGTATTTTAGTTTAACTAAATTGTTGCACATGTTTCCTTGTGCTAGCCTTTTTGGCCAATAATAAGTGTTATTACTCAGGCCAACACAGTTAAAGTCTATATTGTTTCATACTATGACACATTTACGTTTGTGTTTATGAAAGTCCGCCTTTATTACGCAACTGCAGCGCATTTGGAAATGTCAACAAACAGATGAACGCAACGCTTATGTCCTATTTATAAAATATATTTTAATCACACAGCCGAACCTTTGCAACATGTGAAACAGCCCATTGGCTACCATGCAGAATAAGCTGTTTTACATTTCACATTTCAAATCGCGCAGACGTCACCGAGTCCGAACCCGACCCGGCCCGTCGGGTACCATCGGGTCCCCTCGGGCTTGGGTCGGGTATCCAATAAGGAGCTGTTCAGCGGCCGTGACGTATGAAACGCCATGTTCCGATCGGTGATTCTGTGAGCGATCGCGAGGTCTATTCAAGCCGCTTATCCCAACTATAGCTTCACCTGACGTGATTTAGCCGCGCCTATTTATCCTGGCTTGGCAATCGTGCAACCGAATAAGCCAGGATACCGCCGAGCAGAATAGTCCAAGCCGCGCTTACTCAATTATCCTGGATTTATGTATCCTAGTTTTGTGCAATACCCCCCAGGTGTATTTTAGTTTAACTAAATTGTTGCACATGTTTCCTTGTGCTAGCCTTTTTGGCCAATAACTCACCATAATGGTGTATTTTTGTTTTTATTATTGTTATTTGATGTTGTTTTTCATGGCATCATGTATGCCTCAGAACCCATTCTGCAACCCCTTCTTAGCTCAACAAATTAGTGGTCAGAAAAAAATGTTTATTATTTAAATTTATTATGAATGCTTTAAGCAGTTTTATTGTTTTTATTTATTTCATCTTAATTTTGTTGACCATATAAGAAAATGTTTCAAGTGGGCAATTTTCCCAATAAAAGTTATGTTGCATTGCATGCATACGATGCATTTCTTTTTTTAATAGTCTAGCAGCAAGTAGAATGAAGAAAAACATTAAATATTGAAATATCGCAAGTTATATCGTCATCGCAGTACTCAACAATGTTATCGCATATCGCATATTTTCCCAATATCGTGCAGCCCTAGCAATAAGTAACTATTACAATAACAATCCAAAATGTTCACAATAATACAAACTTGTCCACTCGTGTCCAACACTAACAAAAACAAGGCATTGAAGTGAAGCTATCTATATAGAACACAACAATACATACAGAACAAAGAAAACACCATAGAAGAGAACACCACAAAACAACAAGGCTCTCTACCTGATCCCTCCACGGCGAAGCCCATGACAACGGAGTAGAGCCAGAAGTCCCTGAACAGCTTCTGGAGGCGAGGCTTCGCTTCCTTGATCGGCGGCAACCTCCTTGTCAACTATCGACACCAAAAAACACATGGAGAAGTGTGTTGGTACCCATTCTTGTACTGTAGCTCTTTAGCTTAGCTGCTGGACCTCACCGATTGGTCCAGGGAGAGGCGTATGGGTTTTTCGTAATAACACATATGCCATTTGGTGTATGCTTCTATCCAAAGGGTCTTACAGTACAGAGTGTATAGTATATAAAATGAATGGCCCATGTGGGAATTAAACCCCTAACTTAGTGCTTTGATATACCGGTTTGATACAGCAGCAACAGGTTTACATCAATAGCAATGTTTTGAATGAATGTTGTTCACTTACCACAGCAATAACTGGAATCAATACGCCCAGGTTTCCTGCACTGCTCGATGCCTAGGGGAAAACGAAAGGGGAAATCAATCAATACTGTCTGTGCGTGCGCGCACACATGCGCGCGCGTGCGTGCATGTGTGTGTAATAAAAGAGTGAGGGTGGGTTGTACTACCTTCAGTGCGGGTCCCTTGTCCGTGGACCTCTCGCTGGCCCTCTTGCCCTCCAGTCCCAGCTGAACGAACAGCTCCAGCAGGTTGACCAGCAGGTCGTCCACCATATGTTCCGACTGCAGGTTGGCCGCGATGTTGGCCAGCGCGTTGATCACGGCCAGGGAGCAGTGTCTACACAGCAGCAGCAGTTGTTAGTGCGTATGGTTTTGAACTGGGACAAATACAGACACATTTGTACAGTTTGCCTGATGCTTTGCATTATAGTACTTGTAGCCGACGCCAATTTGCAATACCCGTCCTAGATTGGTTTTTCCAACCAAAATCCTAACATGAAATCTGTTTACAAAACAGCTTCATAAATCAAAAAAATAAAAAAGGAAGAGAGGGAGATAAATAAATAAAGGAAATTCAGAGTCAATACCATGACAGGAGAAAAAAAAATACAACAGAATAAATAGGGTAAAAAACAAGGTATAAGACAGGTAGTCCTTAGTAGTATTAGCAGATCTTAGATGACGGTTGTTACGCATTCCCTTATTTTTGTACCCATTCTGAGGTGTGTGCGCTACATGGGAATTTCATTGGGATTTTATTTGTCCTCTCTCTGACTGACTAACACATTCAATAAAACACAATAGGAGAGTCATTACAGTGATAAAGCCAGTGGTGGTGTGTTACCTGTATCCGTGGTCCTTGTAGTCTTTGGTAGAGTAGACCATGGAGCTGGCCTTCACACTGATCTGCTGGAACAAGTTCCACACTTCCTGGTAGATGTATTGCTGTAGAGAGAGAGTGAGAGAGAGACACAGATATCAACTAGAAAACATGGCTACCATGGCATACAAAAAATGTATGCATGTATTAGGTACACAAGGTATAATGTACTGATGTTCCCCACCACGGGGAAAACAGAATATGGTTTCGTATTAGATATGTTCAAGATATAATGTACTGACGTTCCCTGTGATGACCATGCAGCCCAGCTGGTCCACGATGAGCACATCCAGCTGGGAGGGGGGCTGGCAGAACTTCTGCTGCAGGATCTGCAGGATGGGCTCCATGACTCGGGGGGTGTCCCTGAGGGCCACGGCGATGTGGCCCAAGCCCCGGATGGTGTGGTCCGGGATCATGTGGGCGTCCCTGGAGGAGGAGAGAGAGGAAATAGTGTTCGTATGAAGAGGGTCAGGGGAGACCTTTTGAGCATCAAACACTTCATTTCCTGCATTCTGGTGAATGTTTATGCACCAATTTGATTGATCTACCTAGAATAGATAGATGGCTAGATACACTTTATTGATCCACTGGGGGGGGGATCATTTGCCACCACACAACAGAGGTACAAACACACAAACAACCACATAACAGCAAATTAAAACAGTACAGTACAGAACTTTACAAGCACAAACATTCACTCAGCCCTTTGGGCTAACTGAAGTTTTTTTTAAATGTGCTTCGTAACTAAATATGACTTGACTTAATTAACATGCCAAAAAGCTTTTTTATTATCTCAGCGACCCATCTCTGACTTGTTGTAACTAGTTCAGGAAAATGACTACACCTTTACCATTCAATACGTTGCAAGCAAAGCAAAGACTACGGCTAATAATGCTGTTCAGAGACTTGTGGTATCATTAGCACAGATAATATATGGTATTAATACAGTATTCAGTGTTCAACCTTTTATCATGTGAACAAAAAGTGCCTAATGTAAAAAGAAAATGGGTGAATTTAATTGAATAATGAATCACCTAAATGAAGCCTGACATACTTTTAGTTTGTATATATTTTATGTGATTTTGTGCCTTTATGGACACAACAGTGTTGGTTGAAATAGACATGGAATGACAAGACCAAAGGTCAATCAAACCTGGGTCACTACAAGGCGCACTGCCTTACGTGGTTAGTGCACTAGGGGGCTGAGCCACCGAGCCATACTGGCCTGACTTACTTATCGTTTTCCTGGTAGATGTAGAGGCGGTTGGAAAGGCTGGCCAGGAAGGCTTCGACGATGACGCTGTCCATAGTCAGACCTGCCTTCAGACACCTGGAGAGAGGGGAGCAGGAAAGGAGAAGAGAGGAGGAGAACAGAGGAGAGGAAGAGGGGAGAAATGAAGGAGAGGAAGAGAGGAGAAGAGAAGGAGAGGAATAGGAAAGGAGAAGAGTAGAGTAAAGGAGAGAAGAGAGGAGAGAATGAGGAAGGGAGGAGAGAGGAGGAAAGAGGAATTTAGAAGAAGAGGAGGGGGTGAAAAACATGTTAACAGCGCACAAACATATACACAATAGAATATAAAACATGTATTTTTCCAGCTTATGTTGTGTACAACTGTACATGTATGTATAAATGTCCTCCCCACCTGCAGATGTTGTCTATGGAGATATCCCTCAGTTGCTCGTACATGGAGGGCTGGTTGCTTTTGGTGGAGTGGGAGCCCAGCATTGACTGGGAGTGTTCATTGGTCACGTGGATCTTAATCTCCCCACCGCCTGCAAGTGAATTCGGATACATTCAGGAGCAGGTAGAGGCACCTCAAGGGTGCACTACCACAACCTTTCAGCTGGTAGTCCAACACCCTATCCACCACTAGACTATCCTGTCTAGTGGATAGGGTGTTCTTTGAATTGAATTGAACTTAATGAATTATTCAGCATATCAAACTGAAGCTTTCATCAACAGAACAAAAGGACTTGATGAATTGGCGTAGCTACTGTGTGTGTGTGTGTATCCCCTGTTTGGTACCTGAAGTGTACTGGCTGTGGTATTTGTTGAGTTTCACCAGAACAGGAGAGGGCACCACTAGGAAATCCCTCAGGGACGTGGTGACTGAGTGGGCGACCACGGGGAAGCGCTCGCAAAGACGACCCAGGCCCTGGAACAGAAACAAAGTATTATAGAGTGAGTAATAGTACTTTTATGGTCCCAAATCAAACTGTATGCATATTATTAGGCGTGTCTCTATGCATGTCACTACTCTGGCTATGTGCATTTTTCTTCATCATTTTATCTAAATGGCAACTTACAGTGAATTCAGATAAATTACATTATCATACAGTATAAGGGCATCTTGCTCAAGGACACCTATGGGTTAAGTTGAGTACTTGGCTGGGTACATTGGCGTGCACACACTGTTGTTTAACTGTTGGGTCAGTACATTTCTTTAAATTTACCCCTCAATGCTGGCTGATAAACTGTGTTGAATCTTGGCTGTTGGTACCTGTAGACAGCAGATGAGCAGAGGCATGTGGGCGATGATGACTTTGCTGGACGTCTTGGACTGGAGCTTCTCCGACAGCTTAGTGCACAAGTTCTCAGCTCCTGTTGGGAGAGAAAACATTACACAGAGAATAATCGGATATGAATGAACAATAATAAAATACCACTCAAATCAATCGTATAGATTTTTATGTGATGTGCCCTACAAACATTTGTTTTGGCGATACACAGTGATTGCTTCACTGTGTATCGCCCCAACTTGTCGTGTTTACAACGGGGACCTCTGAAGTCCTCACAAGTCATGTGAAGCATGTTAAAAGGCAGCGGCATTACCCTGTTCCTCAGTGACGGCCCACACCATGAGGTCCACGCAGGCGGCGTTGGCCTGGCAGCGCAGCTTGAGGGGACTCAGCTCACTCTGCAGGCGCTCCACGTCGTGCAGGATCCTCTGCAGCTCCGACTGGCTGCTGCTGAACTGCTCCAGCACAAAGTCGTGGACCTCCTTCACATAGCCCGTCTGGAGGTCTGCAGATGGACAGTAGACATTATTGTCGACTTATTTCAATGACAAAAGAAACTAAAGACTTCAAATGAGTTGGTTTCCATTATGGCTGGGCGCTATGGAAATGTATTGCCACAATAATTATGGGGAACTCCACACAATATCGATAAATATCACCATATGCTTATAATTCAAAATAACATTCTAAACAGTCTAACTGACGGTCATTACATTGAAGTATATGGAAATTTAAAGTATAGTATGCTGACTAAAACTAGTTTTCTTTTCTCACTGATGTTTTAAACCTCATATTCGATCACCTTAAGTTCATATCTTGTCATCGTAATTTATTTATACTATAAAACTGGGTATCACGATAAGTCGATATCTATATTTCATGAGGATAAAATACCAATCAAGACGATAATGATAATATTGAATTATTGCCCTGCCCTACTTTTTTTTAATAATAATAATAATAGGCCTATGTAAAATGTTATAATTAATGTAGCGTATTTGAACACTAAAAACATACACGTATAGCAAATATAGAAATGTTCAATCTTTAAATTAATACATTAATAAGTAATTTTGCTTTACATTGTGTAATGTGCAGTATAACATGATCCTTAGCCTATATACATTATATACAATTCCTACGACAACAGAAAAGGTAATCAGTGCAGTAAAAACATGGCAGTACAACGTAGTGATAATAAAGTAGAGTAGAAAATGTACCTATTTAAATACAATATGTCTTAGAGTAGATATGATAATGGATACATCGTCAGCAGCTTCAACGTTCAAATATCAGTGTCGGTTAGTATAACTTAATGTTTCCTGTAATACAACACTGAAGGGGAGCTGTCCATACCTTTCAGGTTGTACAGCGTGTCTCTTAGCATTTTAAAGATGGCCACATATAGGGGGTCGCTGAAGGTTTTGTAGTACAGGTGAAGACCTGGGTTCAACTAGAAAGAGATTAAATCATATGGCATTAGAACTATAAATACAAAAACAACCCAGATAGGAAATTCAGGAATTTTATTGGGATATGAAGAAAAAAACCTACCTCTAAGAGTTCTGCCAAAGTGCTATCCAGTGTTTTCAGAAATGACTCGGAGACAAACTGTTCAACCTAAACAAAGCAAAGCAAATTTTAAGAATTTAAAGAAATATTTTGACAGACTTAAGAACATATAAAGTCAGCCTCTGGACGCAATTGGATAGACCTACAAGCAATCAAGAGCAACAAAACGTGTGACGTAAATTACACTTTTACCAAAACCTGTAGTACAGTTAAACAGCCCATATTAGATAAACGGTTGTGATTGGCCCAACCCGGGCCAGGTCGGCTGGAAATCTGTCTGAACGGGAGGGGGGCCAAAAGTATCTGACAGAGCCAATAAAACATGAGCTTGCAGGTTCGTCTGGTTCCCAGGCTAGTTAATATCAGTAATGGTATGAATATCGATAGTGTCATCATTAATATCGGTAGTGTTATCATTAAATTCGGTAGTGTCATTGTTAATATCGGTAGTTTTATCGTTAAAATCGGTAGTGTCATCGTTAATATTAGTCGTGTGTGCACACCATGTGCAGCAGCTGTCGGAGCATGTCCAGGGGGACATCAAAGTCCCCTGCGCTTCTCCCGGTGAAGAGTGGGGAGACGGAGAAGCTGGAGCTGATGGTGGAGAAGTAGTAATCAGGGTCTACCGCACTGCCGTCCGGAAGGTAGGACCCTGAACACAGTGAGATAAACAAATGTACTATTAAGTCAGTGATGATGATGATGATGATGATGATGATGATGATGATGATGATGATGATGATGATGATGATGATGATGCACTATCAGGGTGTTCCATAAGCGCCGGCTGCCGGCTAAATAGCCGACTACTCGCTCGTCTTTGGCCGGCTACCTTTATGCCCGACATCATATTGATAGACTGCATTTCTGGAGTTGGGTGAACACTTCTATTTAGCCTCCTATCATAACAGGGCACTTGATTTGTGCACCATTTAGTCTGTTATCATAATATAGCAATTGATTGGACAACGTGGCAGACGTGATGTCTTTATTTGACGTTGAGTTCAAATTAGCGTAGTCTCGTGTATGTTTGGTATGTTCCATACCATCTCTTCGAAGCGACCTCTCTACAGACGTGGTTGAAGCACAGACTGTAAAAAATAGCGTTGAAGACACGAGTAGGGTTAATAGTATAATTACTATACTGGTAGGACGGCAGTCCAGAATTGCATTTGTGAAGAAAAGACACAGTTTTGTGGAACATTGGGTTCACTTCCAACCCAGAATCTTTTGTCCTGGGAGTCAAATGCCCTAACCACAAGACTATTCCTGTCCATCAAAACTTGATCACAAAGCACTAGTTTTTTGGGTAGGGTTATGGTTAACAAATATTGATTGTATATTCTTTGAAGCCTCCTCAGTCTCACCCGTAAATTGCTCTGGATTAGAGTGTCTTTCCAATCAAATGAATAACTGTAAATGTCAGACAACAACCATAACAAACAGCCGGGTTGTATATTGTCTAAAGCGCTCACCTTCGAAGTAGGGAGCAGAGGGGTCCGTGGGAGAGCTGGGCATTAGACCTGCTCTCTCTGGACTAGCCTGGGGAGAAAAACACACATCGGATTATTATACTTCCATATAACCAACTTCTTCTTGTCCTAGATAATACTCTGAATAGTTTAATTACAGCCTTGTGATGTAGATAAAAGCTCAGTGCATTTGTTATACAACAACACCTATACTTTACATTTGCTGATGTCATTCATTCAGTGTCACTGTATATATCCCCACTTGGGGACTCTATAGCCATTTGCCCCATTTTTCCTCCCCTCAATAGATTTGCTGTTACTAAAACATTTATTGGTAAATGTCAAAACGTCGCTCAAAAGATGTCACACGACCTCTCAGAGCAGTAGCAGGGTATCTGCAGGTTTCAGCAAGTCAAATTTAAGACTTTTTAAGACCTTTTTAATTTAAGACCTAAAACACATGATGGTGGGGGGGATCCCGCTGTATTACAACCCAAGCATGCATCTGGCCTCTTCTGGGTTGGCAACAGACGCGAGCCAACTTCGGAAACGGACGTCTTCCAGCCAGCTAGCTAGCCAGCCAGCTAGCTAGCCAGCATGCTAGCTAGCAAGCGCGCTGATAACCGTTTATATATGCAGCTAGCAAGAAAGAAGCCTCTCTACATGTCCTTCCCGAAAAGTCCCATGAGAAAAATAAAAAAATAAATAGTCCTGCCCCAACAAATTTAAGACCTTGAGTTACAGTATTTAAGACCAGCATATGACATTTTTAACGAATTTAAGACTTTTTAAGGCCTTAAATTTAGAAACATGAATTTAAGACTTTTTAAGACTTTTTAAGGATGCGCGGACACCCTGAGTAGAGCACGTCTCACATGCTTGTCTGATATTATCTTTGCTGCAAAGAAGAAAAGCAGTAAAGGCAAGACTAACTTTCATTTATAGCTGCTGTGCGTGAACTGCACGAGCCGGTGTGAACAAAAAACAAATGACGTAACCCGCGGCCTTCGCCCGTTCACGGTTCATACCACGATGTGTCGCACACCTCTGAGTGCGACACATGCCCGAAACTGCACGTCTGCAGCGTCGTTACGGCAAAGCACTGACGGTATGTGCGTGGGCCGTCCGTGATCGGCGCATCACAGCAACTTCTAAATTTGCCGTAGCCTTCCCGCGCGCGTGTACCTGTTGGGACGTGCTGGAGACGGACGAGCCCTTGTGCTTGGCGGACTCCCCCTGGCACACAGTAAGGAAGGAGCTGGGCAAGATGGAGCGGAAGTCGCTGAAGGAGCGCCGGCGTGCAGCGTCCCCGTCGTCGGCCGATGCCAGCAGGGGGGGGATGGGCCGTGGGAACAGCTTGGACAGCAGGGGCTCCTCCGTGTTACTGTAGCGACCGAAGGCGCGCGCCACCCCCAGCAGGCACGGCACCGTGTACCTGCACAGGTACTCTGGGGAGGGAGGAAGGTGGGGGGGGGGGGGGGGTGATGTTGGGAAGGTTAATAGAAGCCTGGAGGTGAGGGGGTCTTATATAATTTTAGTCCATAATTGTAATGGAGTAAGAGGGATAGCAAAATGGAGAACATGAGAGATAGGGAGAGAGAGAGTGGGAAAGAGACAGGGGGAAAGAGAGCGCCATGGGGGGGGGGGTGGGGGGAGAGAGAGTGGGAGAAAGGGGGAACGAAAGAGAGAAAACAAGGGAGAGAAAGAGAGATACAGGAGCCATGCAGCATGCAGTGTTGGTACCTTTGTCATGGTGCTCTGGGTCTCTGCAGATATTCTGCAGCACCTGCATGATGTCCATCACCGACTCTAGGATCTGATAAGAGGAACAAAGACAACAACTTAACACACACAATATCACTCTCTCTCTCACACACACACACACACACACACACACACACACACACACACACACACACACACACACACACACACACACACACACACACACACACACACACACACACACACACACACACACACACACACACCTGTCCCCGTAGTGTTTCATCTTGCTGGGCGACGTCTGACAGCAGCGTCACAAGAAAGAAGCTGAAGTTCTCTGCTACAGGGAGCGTCTCTGTTTCCAAACATAAAACATACATGCAGAAGACATGCATGTTTAAAGTTGAAGTAAGTTGTAAGTTGACACTATTATGATTCTGTATGACTATTTAGCTCAGGGCTGGGTAATATAATCAATATTATATCTATATCATGATATGAGACTAGATATCATGTAGAATTTGTGTACGATCGTAATATCGTGATATGGCATAAGTGTTGTCTATTCCTGGTTTTAAAGGCTGCATTACAGTAAAGTGAAAAAATAGGCTTTGCCATGTGTTTATTTTATATGGATTATTTATTTATTGAATTACCAGAAAACATGCTATAACGTGATATTAAATGTCCTATATCGGGACAGAACCTTTTGGCCATATCACCCAGCCTTAATTTAGCTATTCATCCAAAGTGAATTCAGATGCATGTTTTTAAGGAGCAGGTAGGGTTTAGGGCATCTTGCTCAAGGATGCCTACAGGTAGGCTGTGGACATTTGGGATCGAACCCAGAACCTTGCGGCTGGGAGTCAAACACCCCAGCTTCTACACTATCAAAGTGTAATGAGACGTTTATATCTTTACCCCTTCCTTTGCGCTCTGAGCTTTCCTCGATCCATTGGACCCTAGTGAGTCCCTTGAGCAGGCCAAGAAGGTAGGGGACAATTGAGTCTTTGTGCTGAAACATCACAAGCATTACACACAAACATGTTATCCATAGCATACATTCTCAATTAAATATGTACATTTACTTTAAGCAGACACTTTTATCCAAAGCAATTACAAGTGAGGCTGAGAACAATAAGAACATACAATCAAGATTGGTGTAACTACAAAAATGTTTAAGTGCTGCAATAAAATTAACTAATGGAGAGAGTGCAGAGAAGCTATCGGATTCAGAAAGACATTATATATGAGTGCATAATAGTTTAATCTCAAGATACAGTGATGGTGCATCTTAACAAGTGTAACTTATGACCTCAAGTACCTGCAGGTTGGACTCAACCAGGAAGATGCCCAGGGCGATGACAGCATCTCTCCTCCGCTCGTCCAGCTGGAAAACCCCCCGGAAGTCCATGGGACACATGCATTGTAGCTTCTGGACCTGGTGGAGAACCACAACGTCACCATTTCACCATTCATTCAAGGTCACAGTGGATCACAGCTAAGCTAAGCTAACAGTGGTGTAGACCACAGCAAATACATTACACAATTTCTAGTTCTACACATTGTGAATGCTGGGCAGGTGATAACGAAGCAATTCAACTGGTAGCAGATGAGGTGTCATATCCCCCCCCCTACACACACTATGTCAAGCGCAAGGTATCTTGAAAAGCACTATATAAATGCAATGAATTATTGATTATTATTATTATTAAATGTGTTTTTAATTAATTACATGGCCATACAAATCATGAGTTTGGTTTCATAAAAGATGTAGGCTGTGACTCCAATAAACCAAACGTCATCGGTGTCTGTTTGCATCCTTCAGGACTTCTTTGTTTTTCACTTGTTTTTTGTCATATATATTGCATTCCTCCTCAGACTTTTAATTCAGTATCTTGTTTTTAGGCTGGCCAAATGAAGCAAAGAAGGTAAAGTGTAGAACCCAAGGCCAGCAGGCTAATTTAGTTTAGTGCACCGTACTGTTTTTTTAAACATTTGCAATGGCGCAATTAGCCTAAGTGCTGGGAGACTCGTCAAGACTCGTCTATCCACCCTTATTGGCGTTGGTCACATTCTGCATACTGCGGTGTCCTTTGTCCTCCTATGCATTCTCATATTTCACCTTATCAGACGATCACTTTGTTTTGTCATTGCATTATGACTGCCCAAAGCATTATAAGTACTTTACCATGCAAATTTCATGCCAACAATAAAATGGAGCAAACTTTAAAATTAGCTGAATCCTGTGTTTTGCTATAGTATATTGCGTTGAACTTTGTTATGTAGTTTGTATACTTGTGCTGCTTTTTGTGTTTTGTTTGTGTTACACATTTCCTGTACTAACTTTAGTTTAGGCCAATGGCCTTTGTGTGGGATTTCCTTTTCAATAACAGACGCCAACATGAGCTGACATCAAAACCACATAGTGCAGTGTGAATATGTGACAATGTGTAGACCATACCACACATACATTCATCCATAATACTTCTACCCAGCACACCAAGCCAAAAAGTTCTGATATTGATATGGAAAAAGGCCCATTCACAGTCAAACCTGACAGCGGGACTTTGATTGCACAGCGTTTTAGAAATGATTGAACCTTGCAGTGTTGTTGTTCAGTGTTGCTATGGAAAGTTCTCGTTCGCAGCTGGACACACAGCAGCTGTTCCTGCCATCAAATGAGACTGCCATAACAAATGCAGATAATTGACGTTATCACGGTACAGCCCATGGGTGTCGTTAGGATAACCCAATAATGACAGAGGAGTGATGACCAGGCAGCTCTCATGGGTGCCACCTCCTGAGACGTGCTCAGTGCTACCAGACAGCTATAGCTGAAGGAAAGGCTGGCGTACAAGTAGTTGTATGTGCAACTAAACTGGGGCAAATACATCATCAGAAGGACGCCATCGGCGATTAAGATACATACAATGTCATACAATGTCATACAATGACCGATATTAACAATGAACGTGCCTGTGTAAAGTATACCAAAAAATAAGTAAACATGATCCATTATACAATTAAACACAACAACTGATAATAATTACAGACAGAGACAGACTTCCTCAGCTGATCATAATTTTTAAGCCATTTGGTTGTTAACATTGAGTGCTTTACGTCATCCAATCCCCTGTCAGTCATGTATCTACCAGCCAAATGGAGAAGTGACAGACAATGCTGTTGTAATTTAGGAGAAAGGTCACGTGACGTGACTCACGTCCTAAAAGCAACGGCTCAGCCCAAAAACGGTATGTGCTCTAAAATGGGCACACACACACAACACGTAGTCCTGTCCATGTTTAACTATATGTCAAACACAACATGTCATAGATGACATGTTATGTCACGGCTGTCATGTTGCTGTATGTCCATGTATAGGTATCTACTATCTCTAGTAGTAGTAGCACAGTCCCGGTATGATTTGAACGGCAACGCGAGCAACTACAAAACATTGTTGTTGTTGTTTTTATATATTTATATGTATATATACACACAGCACATATCACCGCCGGGCGACTCCATTTTAAAAGTCAGGATAACGGTTTAAACCGTTAGCTGACTACTTAGCGGTTACTCCAGTGTATCGTTAGCATAGCGGCTCATGCCCATTTCCACGGCCAAACTGTAAACGTTACACACACACACAACATGTCAGCCCGAGGGTCGACATGGCAACAGCAGGTTGTTGTCGTTGTTGTTGTTGTTTTAAGCGAAGTGTGTTAACGTTAACGGCCTCCTGGAGGAGCGGGACAATGTCTCCGTAAGGTTACCTTTTCTATGGGCGCATGTCGGTGGGCTGCCAAGGACCGCGCCAGAGACAGCACCGTGTTGAAGTAAAAGCCCCTCGTCCCAGCTCCGCTCGACGACATGTTGCTGTTGTTGTTGTTGTTTTTAAACGACTGCTACTAATGCTGAAACAAACGTAAGCATCTTTATTCACTTGCCCTCGAGAGGACAAGCAGACTACGGCAAGCGGACGGGTTCAGAAAGCGCGCAGTACGGTGTGCGCGCGACACGGTAGTCTAGCATATCTGCTTTTTGGATTCACAATTTAAATAGTCATGTCAAAAAGAATGATATTGGAAAAGATAATTGTTATGAATTAACAATAAATTAATATAATGTACTATTAAATTGGTGTTGCACCGTTTACAATGGGTCATTTAAAGGTGGGCTGTGAGGTAAAGTAGAGTATCATCTACAAAGAAAAGACAGCTGTGCCAGGATGAATGGACTGAGCTGTTACAATTTGGGCATATTTTTCATAGTTTCATAATAAAAATCAAAAAATCAATTAAATCAAAGAATACATTTATTAATCAGAGGACTCACATATGACCATAGCACCAGCAGCGTGCTCAATATTTGTAATATTTATATTTTCTATAAACAGAGGGGGCAAAAAATACGACCGAGGGGGCTAAGCCCCCTTAAGACCCCTCGTGGCGCCGGGCCTGCAGCTGTCAGTATGACAGGATGGGGAAACTTCAGAGATGTAGATATTTTTTAAAAACGAGGCTCAGAAAGACCAAAGATTGCAGCAATGTCAAATGTTGGTCTCTGCAAAGGTTTGTTTTCCATAAAGAACAGTGTAGGTATGCTATAGTGACAAATGGAGATATTGTATATTCTTTTCATTGGCATTTATTGAATGTGAAATGATGACTTTGTGTTCAGATAAGGCCAGCTGTATCACACATTTTGAATGATAAGCTTAATGTAAACACTGCACGCAGTCTAAACACGCAGGTTGGTTTCATCTTAAAGAAATAAGTTATCATCTCATTAATATATAACATTTTGCCAATCTGTTAAATGTAAATATAGCAAATTAGATAAATGACAACAAAACAAATCCTACAATTAATGTTTTAAATCCCTACAAATATAATTCAAATATTATATACAAATATATAATAAGATAGGCCTCAATATCAATGGACAATTCACATATTTCTAAAACATCGCTTTTGTTTGTTTTTTTAAATGTAATTTTCCTAATTATAAAATGAGACCGTTATTCTGACATGGAATTTGTATTTTAATCATCCTCTTATGCTGTAGTTTGTCTGAGAATACTGATGCATTCATGTCACAACGGTGTATTCATGTCATAAATACAAAATGTTCACAAGAAATTCAGTTCAAATCAGATTTGACAAACAAAAACAAAAATAGCTTAACGGACACAATGATGGTGATAAACGGCATCAGCATCTGCATGTAACATTATTTCATTAATAAGAAAAATCATGTGTTCAATTCTAATTAATCACTAACCATTTCATGATTCCCACATCATGTTTTACACAGGCACTTGTTTATACCATCACCCTAAACATTCAACAAAAGTTATTCCCCTCCCTACTATATTTCAGTGAAATTGTGCACTTTTCTATCTGGTTCCAAGGCAATAAAAACATACATTTCATGAAAGGGTACAATCAGCAATAATTACATGTGTTAACGTCGATTATTGTCACGATGGTGACAACAATGAGTAAAGGCAAGGCATGTAGATGTTCATTTTCATCCATCAATCAAACAGATAATTATATCCATCTCTATGTGATTTCACATCTGTAAGAACACAATGTCTTGACGCACCAGTGTTACAACTATTAAAAGAAAATAAAGAAATCTCAAATACTCTTGACAAAAATAAGAACAAAAAAAAACATTGGTAACAATTTATAATAACATTCAGTCATAAGTATTATATAAGCCTTTAGTTAATAATGAACTAATCATTAACAAAATATGAATGTATAAGCCTTTAGTTAACGATGAACTAATCATTATAAAACATGAATATACATTTGTATAATATTAATACCAACAGGTGTGTATAGATCAGTCTACCAGTTGGTAGTCCACTGGATAGGCTGGTAGATTGATCTATCCATTACACATCTGGGTGGACACTCCCGCTTGTGATGTCACTAGAGGGTAGATTTTGAGATGGCTTTTAATGGCTAATCACTAATCACTTACACCTGGTAAAATAGGGGCCCTTTAACAAAGCACTTATTGGTAATCTACATTAATGTTTTGTTAATGATTAGTTCATCATTAACTAAAGGCTTATAAATGACTTATGACTCAATGTGATTATAAAGTGTTACCAAAACATTTGTATCTAAATGTTTTTAAAAGTATGCTCTTAAAAAAACCCACCTTTTGGAATTTGAGATATGCATACATCGAAATTCATTATTAATAATATTATTATTATTTGAGATGTTTTGTCTGTAGTATCTTTGACAAAGCCATCATTATTTCATTAATGGATCTCACAGAGGTAGATAGTATAACCTAGAAGCAAAACAGGGTAGAGAGTAGCTTGTTGCATGGCCTGGTTGAGGTGCTTCAAATGGCCTGTGCCTGTCCTTGGCTCTCCTTCCCCTCCTGCTGGGTCCATCTCTGAGGAAGCTGGGTGGGAGTTCAGTCCGTGATCCAGACCTTGTTGAGAACCTTCACAACTTCCTCGTAGATGATGAAGACGATGGCCACGTCCATACACACGCGGCCCAGGCGAGGAACGGTGCCTTTGTAGAACCTGTGCGGATCCAGGGGTGGGAAAGGTTCACTACCTGAGAGTTTTGGTATAATGTTTGCGTCTTATGTATAATACATATACACACGTATCAAGTCAATAATGTGTAGATTCAATAATGTAGCATATACTGTCAATAATGTCTACCTCAACTGTCTAGAATGTTTACTTTCACGTTCACTTGTTTTTGTCACATTTCTCCTACGCATATTTGCGTATATTTTTTTTTCCTGTATATTTTGCATATTTTTAATTTTTCAATTTTTTTACCTCTTCAATTCCTATTATCGAATCTTATTGACCTGATATGAATTATGATGCTGTGCATTTGTGTGTGTATTACCAGAGAAAACAAGCCTGTGTCACGACTCACATGTGTGTGTGTGCATGCGTATGTTCCTGTCCTGCCGCTTACCTGATCCTACACACCTGTCATCCATCATCCCCTCTCCAGTATATCAACCCAGGCTTTTCTCCCACTCATCACCAGATTGTCGTTTCCACGAGTGTGGAAGCTCACTATGCTATTTGATATTCTCTATGCAAGTTTCCTCGTGTATGCAGCTCGATTGAAAGCCTGTTTGTCCCCTGTGCTTCAGGATCCCAGCCAGCCTGTCTGCTAACCTGCCTGCTATCTCTCCCTCTCCCTCTCTCTCTGAACCAATCTAATAAGAAAACTGTTTTTAATCCAATTTTTATTTCAGAGATAACTTACGCTCGGGGTCCTTCATACTTCATGATTTTGACGGCACAGTCCAGCGTGCTCTTATACTTGTGGGCTTCAAGTCCCTGTTAAAACAAAAATGAATAATCAAGAGCCAGCCATGTTCTATATGTTCACATACAGTATATATAATATATGTTATAGAGGTCTATAATCTATCTCTAGACAGATAATTGTGTGTGTGTGTGTGTGTGTGCGTGCATGCGTGTGCGTGTGTGTGTGGTTATGACAGACAGTGGAGTTAAACAGTGTTCCTACCTGCATCCTGGTCTTAATGACATCCAGCGGCGTGTTTCCGAACACACTAGCAGCTCCGGCGATGGCTCCAAACGTTCCAGTTATGAGAGGGTTGATGGCCTTGTTGGGGTCGTCCCCTTTTTTAATCAAAGTCAACAAACACATTTTTGATGATTGCATGCAGGAATCAATAAGCATTTATAACCTGCGTATTACATTTCGGGGCTTTCTCATTCTCTCGCCCAACAACCAACACACACACACACACACACACACACACACACACACACTTAATGGCCCCATGAAATAATAAATTCATTTTCACAGCGTTAATCCTGTGTCCCTGTGTAAATTGTAGCGGAAATACGTAAATATGCATAATCAAATAGCTCTCCGACTTCCGTTTCACAGGGCCTTTAAAAACAGAAACAAAGACACACATAAAAAAGAAAGAAAAACGGGCATAAAAACAAACAAATGGGTTATTTACCTTTGTACCAGTTTCTCATGGAGGTCATAACATAGAAGCGGATGGCCTGGTTGGAACCTTGCTTTAGTACCGTTGCTGTCAGGCCCTGGTATGTCCCCTTCAGTCCTGGAGGGAGAAAGAGAGAGGTAGAGAGAGCAAGAAAGTGACAGTGAGAGAGAGAGACGTATGGGGGAAGGTGAGAGAATGAGGGATAGAAAGACGGACAGACAGACAAATAGCTTGTTAATAACAACTTAACTGACAATTTCAATGTAACTTATTACAGGAACGTGTTGTGCAGCAGGTGACCTAATACCATTGAAATATGCATGCCTATGAAAACTATGGAGAAAGTACACCATGAGTTAAGGTCTATTCACATTGCAATTGGACAAAATGACAACTTTTAATAGTGTTTCATCATCCTCACCTTCAGTTTTGATGATCTCCCGGACCCCGTGGAAGAAGCCCTTGTACTTTGGGTTGGCAGACGTCTGGTCATGGATGAATTTGACCTGATGATAGATTCACATTGTTGTAACAACTCTATGAATATTGCATCAAATCATGCTGCCATGACAGTGGCTCTCTCCCGAGTGTGTGTGGTGATCGCTGGTTCATCCTGAGATGATTTAGATCATACAGTACATTGCCAATGACAGGTCTTAAAACAATTGAAATATTTTAAATCAAGTGTCAGCGGTGGCACTAAATAAATAAAAGACTTTTGAGCAGTTGAGTAATCCCGAATTTCCCAACTGGGATTAATAATGTACCATCTTATCTTATGTAGAAAATCTAAGATTATGTTTACTTCCCTATGACACCTATTTATGACACCTCACTTAGGCCAGGCCTAAGGCCAAGTTATGATGACGGCAATATTCTTTCCTCCTCGACACTGAATGTATATTTGTGATGAAGACGAGGGGCCTCCCACCTTCACGGTCTCCATGGGACACACGACCACCACAGCCTCCGCCACGCCGGCCCCCAGCCCACACAGCAGGCCCCGCGTGCTGTCCAGCTTGCCGCTCTCGTCACGCATCTTGTTGCTCAGGAACTCAAACACACCGAACCTGGGGGAAAACACCACCAAACACATGCTTAATATTTAGGACCGTTTGACCTTTTAGCAGCTGCTTTGATCCAAAGTGAGTTAAAGGGGACTCAGCGAGTACTTACCTACTTACTTCCTTATTTACTTTCTATAGCACATCTAAAAAGAGCGCACTCTAAATTCAACATAACGGCTCAAAACAACAAAGTGAACTCATCAGTTGTTCTCAACTCAACGTTGAAGTCAGGGTTAGTCTAGGATGCTAAGGAGGTCAGTGTAAATGGGAGACATGTTTAGGTGGTGTTTTTTTTGTGTTGTACCTGACAGCAGCTTTGGGGATGGAGCCATAGAGCAAAGAGCTCAGGCCTCGGTACAGACCCCTCACCCCATGGCCCTGAACGGTTTGCTTCACACAATCGCCTGCAGGGGGAGACAGAGTGAAGTACATGACATGAAGTGGGAACATTTTAACAGCAAACATATATAAACCAAAACGTATATGACAATAACTTATATGAAATACATTTATGTTTTTAAAGTTTAGGTTCATAAGCACAGAAGAGTTGTGGACATATTTATTGATATTCGCATAGTAGACTAATGAAGGCCTTCAACTCTATGGTCATGCTATCATGCAATGGGAATGCAGCATGGCGTTCTAAGTAAATACACGCCGTGCCAAAGTCCATAATGGTTTCCTTGTAGAGATTACAAAGACAGATTTGGAACCACCCTGAATACTGGCTCATATCACGAGGGGTATGTCTGCACACACACACACACGGTTTCACTGAATACTTCTGATTTGAGTTTTCTATTAATTTCCCACTTTTGGTCTTTACAATTGCCTACGATTATAACCAGTTTTTTAGGAGCTAACCCCTCAGCCACATAACCATGCTGTTTGTTCTGGCTAACCGTAGGAGACTATAACTCGTATCTCATACTATACAAACTAACGGAAATGTAGGATGACGACCCTGTGGGGTTTGGGCACAATGGCCATCTAAAGAAAAAACATTACTTGATAACTCAGTCGCCAGAAAACATGATGAAACCATGGGAAGCCATGCACACGGCACTCGAGGGAATGGTTGTGAATTATCACTGCCATTAAATTTTGCATACTGTGAGAAGGCATGTGTGCATGCATCGACAATGAAAAACATGTCATTCGATCACTGACTCATTCATTAATTCACACAGGAAGAAGCTAGACCGCATTAAAACACTTTTAGAATCATTATCAATGTGGCTACAACAACAACATTAAAGAAGCTGCAGTATAAAATGCTGGTGTTAAACAGAAAAAAAAAAAGCAAAGAGTGGAAAGTGGTATGAAAGGCTAAAGGGCAAATGGCAGTTGAGAGACTATAGGTTTAATTATAGGTTAATAATGGGTTATGGGTGGAAACATTGTGAGAGGAGTTGTAAACGTCCCCATTCACCGTCCAATTATATGTCACCATACTGACTTACTGATGCCTCTATACTTGGGAGGGTTGGCCTTCTCGTCGAGCTGGAGTTGTGTTTTCACATACTCTGTAGGGAAGGTGATGCAGATCTCGATACCCCCGGCGATCCCACCTGGAACACAACACACAATCACAGTCAAGGATCCACATAACGAAAGCAAGTGCCACCAAAAATGTTGGCACAAAAAAAAAAAAAACCTTTCTTATACTCATCGTAGTTTCCTTCTCTGGTAAAAACATGTTAATTTAAAATGTCATTGCATTTTTTCTGACCTGCTATGTGTAGCATAGAAAACCGCAATAAACATTATTATGGGTTTCCTAAAAATATATGATATCTGCAGAAAAACATCCACGTTGAACAATAATAACATAATAATAAATTGCTGTACAACGGAAATAGGCCTGTACTTCCGTTTAGCAGCGAATCAGATTCCACCTTAAATGAACAGGGGGTGTCACACATCTGCAGTTGAACAGCAAATACAACCGAGGCCTGTGATTGGCTGAGCTGATCGCAGCATGACCCAGAGACACGCCCCCTTGGGGAAAATAGTTGCCTCAGCGCAAGACAATGTAGGATTTTTAATAGTGATTTTAATGCTCCTCAATACTCCTCAGTATATATATATATATGTGAATACCGGTAAATATATCTGATTTCAACCGTATGGTGTGCATATATAAAAAAAAAAATCAACCATGTGAATTTTAATTTCTTATAGAAGCACAACTTGCTGCCAGTTTTAAAGATGTACAAATTACTCAAGTGACATTTAAATGCACCTGTACAACTCTTACACTATTCAGTTAGTTTAATGATTTAAAATGTGATGTTGACTGTTACGCATGAAAATACGCATTTTGAGCATCACATTATTGACTCAACCTTGTACCTAGTTCAGGACATCTGAACAGTACCCCCCCCCCCCCCCCCCCCCCCCCTGTCCCAGACGAGACTTTGAACAAAAACCCTGCATGCGTTTCACCACATTGACATGCACGGTATTTCCACACCGGGGCCGTTATGCACAACACCAAAACGTGCAATGTCAGGCTTGCAGCGCGTGTGCGGTTACAATGGGTGGCCATTCCAATCCAGTGCCTTCTTTTATGTATTACCGGTTAGAAGAAGAGGATCAAAACACTCCCAAGTCTTCCAGCATAGACACAAAACAAACGCACAAACATAAATGCACAAAATGAGCTCTGAAATAGTGCTGTTTTTTATATATATATACACACACACACACACACACACACACGCACACACACACACACACACAATTAGGCTTGAGTGCAGTGTGGGAACCTATCAGTTAAGTTTGAAACACACACATACACACACACACACACACGAAAGTTGTCACCAGAAAGTCTTCATATAGCTTCTTCATGGCATATTTCATGGTTTTAAAGCTGGAAAGAAGAAATGCATCTGGGTCATCAAGGCTAACCAGTAGACTAAACCAAAAGGTTTTGACTGTGTGCGAGTGTAGGCCTAGATTTAGGGCGGGGATTGTTAACAGCTTGTACTGGTTAAAAGTTGTTACTGCTAAAAAAAAGTATTTCAAGTCAAATGAATTGGCCGACAGGCTTTACATTTTAATGTAGCCATAGGAATTGTCAATTTATCTGATGATTTTTACATTTGACTAATGGGTCGAAGTCAACCAGTTAGTCATTGTTTATTACGATGCATTCAATGTACTATTATCCTTTTTTTCCCCCGATTTGCAAATACAGTAATACCGATATAAGACTGCCATCTATATTTCAACTACTTAATAACCCCATTGGTTTGAATGAGTTCATTGCTAGACAGACACCATCAAGACATAACACATTGAATCGGGTCAGGTTGTGACCTTGACTCCTTTACACCGTAGCCTATCCATACTCCTATACCACTTTATATAAAGTATGTTAAGATACATTACACACACACTACACAAACCACAAATACCACTAATAATAGGCCTACACCATCTCAGCTACTGATAACGGTGTCCTCGACTGAATGAGTTCACCTGGCCGGGCCAAACGGGTCATATTAACCATTGAACCTGGGAGCAAAGTGTGCAGGGTGAGTGCGCTGTGTGAGTGTGCAGGGTGAGTGTGCAGGGTGAGTGTGCTGTGAGTGTGCAGGGTGAGTGTGCAGGGTGAGTGTGCTGTGTGAGTGTGCAGGGTGAGTGTGCTGTGTGAGTGTGCAGGGTGAGTGTGCTGTGTGAGTGTGCTGTGTGTGTGTGCAGGGTGAGTGTGCTGTGTGAGTGTGCAGGGTGAGTGTGCTGTGTGAGTGTGCAGGGTGAGTGTGCTGTGTGAGTGTGCAGGGTGAGTGTGCAGGGTGAGTGTGCAGGGTGAGTGTGCAGGGTGAGTGTGCAGGGTGAGTGTGCTGTGTGAGTGTGCTGTGTGAGTGTGCAGGGTGAGTGTGCTGTGTGAGTGTGCAGGGTGAGTGTGCAGGGTGAGTGTGCTGTGTGAGTGTGCTGTGTGAGTGTGCAGGGTGAGTGTGCAGGGTGAGTGTGCTGTGTGAGTGTGCAGGGTGAGTGTGCAGGGTGAGTGTGCAGGGTGAGTGTGCAGGGTGAGTGTGCTGGTTGAGTGTGCTGTGTGTGTGCGGTGGTGACAGACACTTGTGTTGCAAAGGGGGGTCCCTGTCTGGGGCCCTTGGATCAAGGTGCCTCGTCACTGTGGTGAACGCAACTGAACAGAAAACCCTCCAGACAGGAAGCTCTGCAGACAGTGTAACTCCTAGTAGTAGTAGTTGTAGTTGTTGTAGTTGTTTTTGGGGGGACTGCTGCAGCAAAAAAAGGACTACGGTGACTTGCAGAAGAGGGGCACTGCTATAGTCAGAAGTGGGTAGCCTACATCTGGAGGGACTTCCCCAACTTAGCATGAACTAAAAAGAGGTCTGCAAAGAGGTCGCCCTGCAGACACGACGATGTGTCACATCGCCACCTGGGTGACATTTTATTTTTCTGTTTCATATTTCATCATATTTGTTTGTACATATACGTCCCCTGTCACGGGTGCAGGGTGCACTCATGGCATTTCACCCGGTTATCACCACCAGGCTCAACTAACCAACAACACGCAAAGCACACGTTTACTCCACTAAGCGAGGAGGACTTTTAGTGCAGCCTACGGGGTCCCTGCGGGTCCTAACTAGTCCCAACAGGTCCCTACTGGGTCTAGTATGAGGTTCAAAATGCACTCACCTGCCAGGATCGCCTTGCCGGGGTGTGTGAGCTTGGCTTTGCCCGACGGAGCGGCGGCGGCGGCCAGACAGCGGGGTCTGGGGAAGGGACTCACGAACACGGGACTGCCAGCCATGGTTAGCGGTAGCCTAGCCCTGGTACCTGGACCTTGCGGGACTGGGACAGGGTCTTGGGTCTTGGGTCTGGGTCGGATCGGGTCTCGTTGCGGTCATGCACGGCGGCGCATTGTGCAGAAAGTGCAGCGCGGCTCTTAAGTACCCCCCCCCCCCCCCAGGAAAAAAAAGTGGCGGCTCAGGGCGGGTGGACCATTGGACCCGGTGTGCACCCTTTGACAGTAAAAACTTCACCAGCTTCACCCAGATGTTGTTGGCCACTATGTGTGTGTGTGTGTGTAGGGGGGGGGGGGGGGGTGATCGTAATTCGGGCGGGGTTATAGCATGGGAGGGTTCTCTCTTCTCTCCCCCCCTTCCTCCCCTCCTTCCCTCCACGACACCAGGCGCTGTGTTTACCACGTGGATTTAAGGACGACCGGAACGTCACGTTGGAGAAACTGATGAATAAGCACATTCGGTGGTGTCATTTATTTAGGAAAAGTACAATGCAATAATAAATAATAACAACAATAAAAAAAAAAAATTACATTTGTGTTTTCATAATTTATTTTAATTTTGTTTTTTTATCAAAAATGTCATGGCATTTAGACAATGTTCAATGATGCAGGCCTACATCATTTACAACATTAAATGATGTAGGCCACATCAAATATATATGATTTGTAATGTTGTAAAAAACAACAACAACTCTACTTTCACTAGGGTTAAACAGTTAAACCTGTTTAACTGTTAACCCCCCCCCCCCCCTCCCAACTGAAGTGGACAGGCAGGTATTACTAGGCCTACTGGTTATAGGCTTATAATTATACACTGTTCCTTACATATAGTCCTATAGTTCAGTTATTTGGGAGGACATGTTGGCTATGGGCCTCCAGGCAACAGAGGCATAAAGATAAGGTCACATAAATCAAATGCAAAAAATTCAATTAAAATGAACTCAATCAAATAATAATGAATGACCCAAAAAAAAGTCTACGCAGTCCTACACGAATATAACACAGGCAGCCTGCTTGCAATAGCACGGGGGTTGAACGATGGCTTCACAGTGTTGTCCCTGTGCTGAGACCCCCCAACCCCCACCAGAGAAAGGAGAGGACATCTGTAGAGAGAGTTGAATCAATAGCCGCATGCTAAACTTCCTCCTCCTTTTGTTCATGAACAACAAATGTGGCCGCGTTACAGTCTCTTCTCCTCCCTGCAGGAGGAGTGCTGTTTTACCCTAACCCCAACCCTAACCCTAACCCTAAAACTAACCCTAACCCTAAAACTAACCCTAACCCTATCCTAACCCTAACCTAACCCTAACCCTAAAGACACAAAGGTGCTTTATACAGTAAAGTGGTGGTTCTATTAGCGTTACATTATTGTAGATTATTTTTCAGGTTTCAAAATACACATCAGGGTACAACAAATACACGTTCCTCTTTTACCATGTGTGAGGCTTTATTGGCCAATGGCTAATATTTTAATATAATGGTGAATGATCATTTGTATTCTATGCTGCTTGTATGCTATATTTTGTCATATATCCTCATTGTTATTTTTAGCCCTTTTTTTACATCTAATCTCTGTACATATAGTTTCCTACTTAACATATCTCTCTCTCTCTCTCTCTCTCTCTCTCTCTCTCTCTCTCACACACACACACACACACACACACACACATGCACACACAAGCACACACACACACACTCTCTCTCTGTCTCTCTCCCCCTCTCCCCCCCCCCCTCTCTCTCTCTCTCTCTCTCTCTCTCTCACACACACACACACACACACACACACTCTCTCCCCCCCTCCCCCCCACCCTCTCTCTCTCTCTCTCTCTCTCTCTCTCTCTCTCTCTCTCTCTCTCTCATATATATATATATATATATATATATATATATATATATATATATATATATATATATATATATATATATATGGTCTGTTTTTCTGGTTTTTTTTTCCTGCTGCAACGCCAGTAGCCGACACACAGCGCATGCGCCGTGTGTCTCCTTCATGGTGCCCTATCCTCTCTAAGCTAAGCTAGCTGTCATTCCCCACAGCAGCATCCAGACAGGGACACATTTGCAGCTTCACAGCCTACAGCTACACCACTTTTGCACCGGTATGGAAAACAAATTGACGCGTCTAATGCATAGCAGTAGCATATATGGCATGTATATGTTGTTTAAAAAAAAAAAAAGAGATAGCCTTTAAATTGCAATGTAAAGTGTTGAGCGTCGGTGTAAATCCCTCCAAGGTTAGTAAGTTAGCCGACATGGTAGCGCCTGGCTGTTATATAAGGATGTCATGATGTCTGCCAGGGTTTTACCGTGTGTCTCTCCCTGTTTCTGTGTCTAGTTTTTGTTGCTTTTGTGTGTTTCTTCATTGTGCCTTTCCATCCCCCATCCCCCCCCCCCCCCCCCTTGCTCAGGCCTTTTCCTTTCGTTTCTTTAGTTTTTGTGTGTGCCACCGATGAGATGCATTGCTATTGCTAATTGCTTTTTTATTTTTTTATTTTTTTCCTGCACTGGGTGCAGTTTTACTCGTTTCCACATATATGACGACCATCGCAGCTACTGTTAGCTACTGAATAACGGTGCCCTTATCTAAGGGTCCCTTACTGAGCCTGCAGGACCCCCCACCCCCCCCCACCACCACGCCTCAGAGCCAGGCCCTGCTGCTGCCTGGTCTTTGTTCTGGGTCAGGTCTCCAGCAGCCAGATGGGACACCGCCAGCAGACCCATGACATGAGTGGGATTAGGGGACAAGGTCACTAACCTTGTTAAACATGGTCCCCTTTTGGTTTTTGTTTTTTCTTGAATTAGGTGGGAATGGGCCATGGTATGTTTTTAATGGCGGCTGAGGGGCCCTATGTGGCCTGCGGCTGTAGCCACGTCCTCCACGGCCCAGAGTGCACACCGCTCACTTATTATTGATGTGTGTTTCACTTATACATCCTTTATAATACCAGTAGGACTGCAGGATTTTGAATTGAAGATGCCGGTCTTGCAGAACCTCAAACCGTTCCTAGATGTTGACTTGAGTGCGTTTGTGTTTCCATTGTTGCAATACGATTTTAGATTGGAGTCATTATTATGACACATACGTTTTCCAATTATAATGACGATATAAATGCCAATAGTTTCTGGCCTACATCCAACGGCAGTAGGATATTAGGCTACCTGCTGGTTGATGTCAACGTTTGGTCCTACTAATGCATTATTGTATGCCCGATGTAATCGAATCTCAAAAGCAAATCACATTAGACAATAAAGCCTTTACCTGGATTGCCACGCCCACAGAAGGGTGACGCCAAATGTAAATACAATGTCATGTCTGAGTCTTTCATTACAATAGACTGAGTCATTCATTCAAGTGTCTGTCGTTTCTTTCTATTTATAGCATCATGGCTGTCCCTCCATCCTACTCAGACCTGGGCAAGTCTGCCAAGGACGTCTTTAGCAAAGGCTATGGTGAGTTGTGTGTGTGTCACGTGTGTGATGGGTGTGTCACGTGTGTGATGGGTGTGATCTCTTGTGTTTGTTCCACCTGTGTTGGCACATGTTTACGTTTGACTGCACATGTATGCTGTAGGCCTGGGCCATGTGGAGAAATGCATTGTCATGATAATTGAGGGGAGTTCTAGGTGTAGGGCTTGTACATCAGAATGCATCATGGGATTTTTTTGTTGGCCATATTGAGAGGACTGTAGTACTGTAAAATCCTAAATCAACGTTAATATACCGTAACCTAGGCTAATGAAAACTTTGTTTTGCCATGTCTCGCATGAGAAACACTGGTAGTTTCATACACAAGAATGTCTTCACATAATGACAAATAATTTCATGATAAAGTACTAAACAATGACTAAAAAAACATTACTACCAACACAATAACTAACATTACAATGCTCCTACGCTTCCAAAATGGAGGCGGTCATTGCGATCGCGATGTACAGGCCCTATTGGGGTAGCCTATATTTATGTGGATGCCATAGCAACCAGGCTAGTCAGCTGAATTGCTGAGGTTGCGGAGACAGATGCAATAAATGGAACGGAGCCCAAATGTAGTTCAAGCTTTACTATCTTTCTCTATTCATTCTGAGTGAGGATTACATGTCATTAAAAACATTATTTTGTCAGTTTTGGAACCTTGGGTTTAAATTACACACAAATAATTATATTAAAGATCCAACAATACATTGGCCATATCAGTCAAGATCCACGCTTTGAATATTTGTATACATTGGCTGTTGACAGGTGGTCATTTTGGACCCTGAATACCATTTCACTTTATTGTTCTCATGTTCTGAACGGCGTTAGGCTTTGGCGTGGTGAAGCTGGACCTGAAGACCAAGTCACAGAGTGGAGTGGTAAGAGAGACCCTGCTATGTGTTCATCATTCCTGACCTGCCTTCCCACCCCCATACCCCTCTGGCCAGCCATGCCCGTCTACTGTTTCCTAGACGAGTCGATGGTTGTGTCCCAAATGATAGGCAGCTGCCTTGCTGAGGCCATATCCTTTGGAGGCAGTGTTTTTGTATGAAGTTGCCTGTAAGTGGTCTGGATTGAGGCGGACTTCCCAGGCAGCAATGCGTCACCACGTCATAATGTAGCCAAAATATCGACAGTTGACGTCCACTGGTCATTGCAAAAGTAAAGTCGGGACACATTTCTTAAATAAATAAGCATTATACATCTAAATAGAATGAATATGAATATTCAGTGACTAAACTGTTGATTTCTAGGTAGAAAAAAATTGAATGCTATGTTGAGGACACATCAATAATGTACTTTCCCACAGTCAACATAACCTGAATTCCTAACCCCATGCTGTGTCGTGCTAATTGAAGGCTTTCAGGTGCACCGGTGTCGCCAGGTTCGTGTGTGTGGCTTGAACCCTGTTGCTTTTGTTCTAGAGAGAGAGACAGACAGACTGCAGGCCTGTCTGTCTGTATCTCTCTCTCTCTCCCCTGTCTCTGCTAACCCTGGCTCTATCTCCACTCTGCTGCCTCCTGTCACGGACCCCTCTCGCTCTAATGTAGATGGTAAGATCTGGTCTCATACGCGAACCGCTCTGGGTCCCTGTGTGCACTCAACAGGACCACATTTCTTTTTGTTTCCTTTGTTTTACATTCCTTGTGTTACATTTTTTCATAAAATGTCCGTTTCCTTTCCTATTCTGCCCATGGATGTCTTTTTCATGTTGTCATCATCTTTTGTCATCATTTGTATTTTTATTTCAGTTGGAACGTCGTCTGTTTTGGTCAATATGTGCCTCAGCATATATGCTTCATTATTATTGTTTACAGGGAATGTATTCGTCTGAATATTGCACTATAATTTTGTGTTGGTGATTTATTTATGCATTTATTTTTTGGTAATGAATTGCATTTAAAACACACCATGTACATATCTACAAGTTGCTGGCGATTAGAAGCACACCAGCCCTATTTAATAAATCAAATGCATTTGTTTGACAGTTGCGCAGCTGCAAGAGTGCAGCATGTTTACAGCAGATGTTGAGTTGTAATCAAACAGAGCAGATACACGACTTTAGCTACACTTTGGTTTCCTGCTCAGGATAATCCAATAAGACTGGGTTTACACTTGAGTCATCGATGTCGGCGACCGAATGTCGGTCAAATGTATGGATTTTTGATAGAATATTTTTACTCAAAGGACGGCTATGATAACGAAATATCACAGAGCAACTCATGTAATGTGTACTATTTGACAGTTTGTAGAATTAAATAAGTTGGAGAGCTACACATACATAGCCAAAGCTTTATGGTCTAGTGCTTCATTACTTGAAAGGAGGATTTAACACCCCGGGTGAATTGTAATGGTTTCACAACGGCTTCATACGAGGTTATGTTTAGTTATGATGTTTTACGTCTATGATTATAGTCTATCTGCTACTAGTTGATTGATGCTGGCAGACACATTGAAACACTATAAGGTCACATAGTTGTGTATCTGTTTGGTATTTTCAGATGAACAAAGGGGTGTATGTCTCCCTGTGAGTGTGACCATGTGCACACATCTGTGACGAGGAAACGTTTTTATCTTTTATATTTTTGACCTACTTTTCTCATTAAAAAAAACGTCCTGTTTTCTTCTTTCGATGAAGCTATACCTATAAATAAATTATATACCTATAAATACTTTTTTTGACCTTCCCAGTCCACATGTGGACCCACATGTGTCATTAGTCATTAAGTCACGACCCCCCCCAAAAAATAAAAATGTATTTACTAATATTGCAGTAATCAACAATGCCTGCATGTACTGTTAAAAACATTGAGCGAACAAAAAGCTGAAACAATTGGGGATTGAACCATGAACCATTAACATTGAAACATTAGTTAATTCACAGGCGTCTTTCTAAAGATTAAGGTTTGGCATATGCCGACCCGCCAGTTGAGAATCACTGCTCTACAAAACAGTTGATCGGGACAGGGAGACATAAAAATAAAAACAATAAAATAAATATGAAAATGTTTTTTTCCCCATGTGTCCTTCCTCCCATAGGAGTTCAACACATCCGGCTCCAGCAACACGGACACGGGCAAGGCGGCCGGCAGCCTGGAGACCAAGTACAAGATGAAGGAGCTGGGCCTGAGCTTCAACCAGAAGTGGAACACTGACAACACCCTGGCCACCGAGGTCACTGTGGAGGACCAGGTGGGTGAACCGATGGAAACTAGGGCTGCGACCATTAGTCGATAAATCAATAAGTCGTTCAGTAAGTCAAATTAATCGAATATATTGTTTATAATTGATTAATCGTTTGGGTCATTTATCAAGTACAAATACCATAACATTTGCTGCTTGATTGGTTCATGGGTCATTATAAAATGAATACTTTAGTATTTCTTGGCTGCTTGTCAGATAAAGCAAGCAATCACTTTGGACTCTGGCAACTGAAATTTCCTGGACTAAATGACTAGATTGATTAATCAAATACATTATCGTGAGATTCATTGACTATGAAAGTAATCATTACCTACTGTAAACACACTTTTGTCTCATTAAATCCTGAACGGGGGGTTAGATGAAAGGAAAGGATGAATGTGTTTCCACAAATGTTTTTTGTTTTGTTTTTGCAGTTGGCGCAAGGGCTGAAGGTTGCTTTGGATACGTCTTTCGTACCAAATACAGGGTGAGTCTGAACTCGGGTGTGATTCAGTAGTGTTTAGACATTCAAACACAGGTTCGTCACAAGACACGCGTAGCACAATACAAAACAATCTATAACATCCGGTTACCACTTTGTTTGTTTCCATTTGCGTGTGCGTCCCCAACATGTGGTCGGTCATCGCTGCAAACGATTCTGTCCGGTAGTGAGTCACTTTGAGGTCATTGGGTTGTTTTTCTTTGACATCAAAACTAATCTCTTGCTTTCTAGGAAGAAGAGTGGCAAGCTGAAGACCGGCTACAAGCGCGACTTCGTCAACATGGGCTGTGACATCGACTTCGAGGGGCCCGTCGTGCACGCGGCGGCCGTGCTGGGCTACGAGGGCTGGCTGGCGGGCTACCAGATGGCGTTCGACACGGCCAAGTCCAAGCTGACCCAGAACAACTTTGCCCTGGCACACATCGCCGGAGACTTCCAGCTGCACACCAACGTGTGGGTATTCACCGGGAACGCGAACCAATGTCGATCTCTAATCTTTGTGTGGGTTTTTTTGCATGGGGGAGCCATAGGGATAGTCTAGTGGGGTAGGGTGTTTGTTTGACTCCCAGCTGAAGACGTTTTGGGTTCGAACCCCAACGTACGCTTCCTTGAGCAAGATGCCTACGCTTGTCTGACTCAGAATCACTGCAAGTTGCCTTGGATGAGCATCTGCTAAATGACTCAATCGTAGTGGTAGGGTGTTTCCAGCCGAAAGGTTCTCGGTTCAATCCCCAACGTACGCAGCCTACCGGTAGGCATTCTGGAGCAAGATGCGCTAACCCCTACCTGCTCCTTAAGGACAGGTATCTAAAATTCACTGTGAATCACTTTGTTGATTCACTAACAATGTGTTAGTAAAGAGTAATGGTTTAGGTCATTGCAGAGGAGTGGAGGAATAACTCGCTGGAAGGGAGTGGGAGTTTTAACTTTGGATGAGATCATCCGCTACGATGGCTAGATAAACAGCACATAGTTTCTGTCCTGGGGGAGGAGTGGTGGGGGGGGGGGGTAACTTGAAGTAAGGGATAATGTACAGCGAGCAGGTCATTGGCGTCGGGGCCCTGCATCACGGGGGGTTTGTTTCACAATGATGACCTGCTTACTGTACATTATCATGCTTATTTCACAGCTACTTACTAAAGAAATCAATAATTTGACGCAAAATATAACAAAAAACGATTTTAGCGATTTTTAAAAATGATTTTATTGCTTCCGCTTAAAAAAAATAGTCTGTTAGATTCTAGGGTTGGAAATAGCGTCCATAGCAACGGTCTGTTATTCATAGCAGCGGTCTGCTATTTAGAAATAGACCGTAGAATGCCGTAATTGACCAATCAGAATCGAGTATTCAACAAAGCCGTGTAATAATGTCTGTTAACGTCTGGACCCTCCACAGTAACGACGGGACTGAGTTCGGCGGCTCCATCTACCAGAAGGTGAACGACGAGCTGGAGACGGCGGTCACCTTGGCCTGGACGGCCGGCAGCAACAACACCCGCTTCGGCATCGCCGCCAAGTACAAGCTGGACAAGGACGCGTCCATCTCGGTATGAACGCCAAACTAACGACCATATATATATATATATATATATATATATATATATATATATATATATATATATATATATATATATATAAATGCCTGTTGTGTATTTGGTACCAAATAATGTACATTGACAACCAACAATGTACAAAGAATGATGTCATCGTTTATCAGTGAAAATGGCAGTAGAGCAGTGGAGCTGAGCTGGAAAGCTCACAATAAGTCAATGTTGCCATTCATGACTACTGTGGCAGGGTTCGTCCGGCCACACGCCACCTAAGTGGCTTTCCTTGGGGCCCTCCGACACAGGACACGGGTAGATGGTAGTTGCAAGGTGTTTATTCGGAGTTTCAGGCTGGTGGTATTCGCCGAGCTGATGGTACAACTGTCATGGCTGTGGCTCCTCCTCGAGTGTGTGTGTTGATGGCTGGTTTATCCTGGGTGCCATGATTGCTCTGCACCACAGGTGTGCAGCCCCACCCAGCCAGAGTCCAATCAGACTGACTCAGGCCAGGTGAGGCTGGAAACCAGCCATCAACAGCACACACTCCACAAACACCCTCCACAACTACAATTATAAAGAATGTAAATCACGCCTGGGTCTATCAGGTTTTTCCGCTTTCTGCTTTCCATTTGTATATGCCTGGGTGGAACCTATGAGCAAACAGAGGCCATGATTGGGTTTTGCTCAGTCTTCTTTGTCTCTAGTGAGTCGCTGTTGGTCCAGACAATCTTTCTTGCCTCTAATGCGTTTCCCCCTCTACCCCCGCAGGCCAAAGTGAACAATGCCAGCCTGATTGGTGTAGGATATACCCAGAGTCTCAGGCCAGGTACGCTTCTTTGTTTGTTTAAAACACATTGTGTCTATTCATAGTTATTTTCAGATGTTCGAAAGACGAAAGAAGACCTGGATTGATTCTAGTGTGGTAGATGAGCAGTGGGGCGGCAATTTTTCGCTGCCTGCACGTAAAACTCCTTCCCCCGTGTCTCCGCAGGCGTGAAGGTCACCCTCTCGGCCCTGATCGACGGCAAGAACTTCAACGCGGGCGGACACAAAGTGGGCATGGGATTCGAGCTGGAGGCCTAAAACCAGCCGTCCGATCGGGATCCGCCACCGAAGCCCCATCATAGCCCGTCTCTACACGCTCTCCATCCGTCCAGACTCACAGTCTCACTAGTCCCCACCCCCCCCACCCCCCATCTTGTGGCTTCTATCTGGCCCCTCTCGCTCACCCCTCTCCCTCCATATACATACACAACTCGAACGGAGCAATTCGACGGTAATAGTCCAGTCGCATCACAGCATCCTGTTCAAACACAGAGGGGTTTATGACAGTGGAAGTTGTGTGTGTATGTGTGTGTGTGTTGACATTGTATAGTACGAGTGTGAAACAAAGCGCTTTTTTGTACGAAGCGGCCACATTTATCTCGGTAGGTCACAGCTTGCGTAGTGATCGGTGTAAACGTGTAGCAGAGCGTGTAGCAGAGCGTGTAGCCCTCCTGTAGTCCGTCCTCCTAAAACAAGCATGTCTGAATGAAAAAATGTAGAGAGTTCGCTTGATCGCTTGGTTATAAACGGTGCTGTCTTTGTTTTTGGTTTGAGTTAAAAAGAAAAGAAATCCTAAACATTTGTTTGGTCGCGGTCATTTGTTGACTTGGCCGTCAACCGATCGATAATTGTTGGGTGGGTTTGTTTTTTTTCACCAATGCGTTTGAAAAGTTTTGCTGGTTTTATTTGTATGTCGTTCCGGTGGTCACACTACCAAGGTCAAAGCTACGTGAGATTTCGAACGCTCACCATAACGGACGGCTACGCCAGTGGAGTGCTTAGTTTGTGAGGTCACAAACAATGTGCTGTTTGCTTGTGACCTCACAAATGGAGAGTTTCCGAGTTCACAGAAAAAAACTAAACGGAATCAGTTCAACGCCGTCTTTGTGCTTTCTCTCATGCGTGACATATGAAACCAAGACAGTAGGATCTTCGGGTAGGTAATGTAGTTAGCTGGTATTCCTACAATGTCGGTTTAATCTATTTTGGTTGGCACGTCACCAGTCACAAAAAGAAATGTCATCGAGAGGATATTTTACATCGTCGAGGAAAGTCTGCTTTTTGTTTGGTTTCCATGTTGCTTGAAACTTAACTCGTTGCCGTCATTGCTCCATTGAAATGTTTCCCACATTTCAGACCAAACTATTGTGTGTACATGTGATACAGTTCTTTAAATCACAGTCTATGATTACAATGACATAACGGGCTTGTGTGTTCCTTTATCCTTTTGTTGGGGGAGAAAAAAAATCCTACATCATATTGTGCTGTCATAATGCTGGTTTTGTCATTTCTTTGTTGTTTGGACACAGTACCTCATTTTCCAATGTTAAGGGAATTCTAATAATAAAAAAAACACAATGTCTCAATTTACCTGGTATTGTTTTACGTCTGTGGCTCATTGCGAAAAAATAATGTATAGGGACACGAGATAAAGGTATGAGGAGACCTAACCTGCAGAGATCACCAGAAAGGTAGTCTGGGCTTGAGCATACTGTATGTGTACTGATTCTACATTGAGATTACAGATGTTGAATCATTTGTAGAGTGAGTTCTGCTCAAATGATGTACATGTGTAGACTTATCGAGAAAAACTGATGAATGACGCATCCATAAAAAGGAAGGCAATTGTTTTAATATTCTTCAACATTCATGCACACTCACACATTCTCCTCATGCTAACGGTCTGTTCATGTGTTTGTCAGGTTGGGATGCCAACACAGATCACAGATTAAGGACAAGAGATCATGGATTAACTTCCACCGTATCCCACAGAAACAAATGCCTTTTCACTACAAGAACTTTTAATACTTACTCAAGTATTTGTGTCCACATTCAGAGTCCAGTCCACAGTCTATTATTATTATTATTACTAGTAGTAGTACAAAATGGCTGGGATTGATCTGTTCGTTGAATCCTATCTGGAATCCCAGTGGCACATCCAGACTTATTTTAGTAGGGGTGGCCCAGAATAACGCAGGGAGATGCACTGGAAAACATTAGGTACAATCAAAAATTGTGTAGTTAAAACACAACACACATTTTCTGGTGGATTTCGATTGACTTCAAACTTAAAATCCAAGTTTAAAGAGATTGAGTTAGGGTAGCACTGGGGTTAGCCAGCCCAATTTGTGGGAGCCGGGAGGGGGAGGGGGAGGGGGAGGCACGGGCCACCCCCAGCCCCCCCCACCTGGGCACACCCCTGCTGAGAGGTCACAGTAGGTTGACCTTGGCCACCACCTGCTTGCATCCTGTCCGGGCGTACTGGTGCTCCCCCACGGCGGGGTAATACTCCATCTCCCCCGCCAGCCGCTCAATGTTCTCGCGGTCCGGGTAGAAGCCCTCGCCGGTCATCTCCTCCAGGAAGCAGTCCATCACGTGGCTCTTCTCCAGGAGGCTCATGGGCACGATGTCCGCCAGCGCCCACAGCGGGTGCAGCTTCTCCAGCGTGTCGCGCAGCACCGGCATCAGCTCCCTCGCCAGGTTGCCCCCCGACGACGACGACATCATCATCATCCCCCCGCCCCCGCCCCCTCCCCCGCCGCCGCCGGCGCTGGACGAGTTGTGCAGCAGGTGACGGGTGATGTGGCCGTCGCCCAGGTTGCTCAGGAACAGGTAGATGGCGTTGAGGTACTCGTTGGAGCGCTTGGTCGCCACCAGGTCGCGCAGCGCGTCCAGTATCTCGACGTGCATGTGCTCCGCCTCGTCGAACACGAACAGGGGGATCTTCTCCTCCTCCTCGGCCCGCTGCACCGCCTGCGTGACGACGACGGAGAGGGCGCGGGCGCAGTGCCACGCGTCCGCTTCCAGGGGGCAGTGGTGCAGGACGTAGTACTGCAGGACCAGCGGCTCGCCGACCAGCGCGCGGAAGTGGCCCACCAGCAGCCGCCCCAGGTGGCTCTTGCCCACGCCGCTGGGGCCGTTGACGGACAGCACCAGCGGCTTGTTGTGCACGTAGGTGGACAGGTAGTCCCGCAGCAGGGCCAGCAGGCCCTCCACGGCGCCGCGCTGGCCGAACACCTCGCGCCGCAGCGTCTTCTCCAGGCCGTCCAGGTCGTAGCGGAGCACGTGGTCGTCGAGGTTCTCTATGGCGTTGTACACCTGGGCACACGGGCGGCGGGAGTTAGCCCACATCATCATCATCATCATCATCATCATCATCAGCATCAGCATCTGTTTTTTAACCACTGTTTTTACGCACTGTTTGTATTATTGATGGGACGTATGTGTGTATCGGTCCAAATGACTTTGCAACGTTGCCGTTCGCAAAGGTGCTTTATACATAAAGTTTGACTTACTTACTTACTTACTCACTTACTCTTTTACATTCATTATTTTGTATTTGATTGTACTTTAGCGATTGTCCTCCAATGTTTTTAAAAGGTGGCTCCTGCATATGTAAAGCATGGCCTTGCCTTTGTTCGCTGCGTTTTCTTCCATCTTATTTAATGTTCACACATACATACAGACCCTTTAATTTTGTTGACAACCTCTCAGCCAATCAAACAAGGCCGTGTCAGCCAATCAAACAAGGCCTTGTCAGCCAATCAAACAAGGCCGTGTCAGCCAATCAAACAAGGCCGTGTTCTGCACTGTTGAGGGTCAATCGCTCTCTCCTTTTGAATGTGTTCAAGAGTTTTGCCCCTTTCC
>JAOPHQ010000570.1:355000-382500 GCA_030340625.1 Merluccius polli
CTCATCCAAGCACAGCACATCCAGGTAATAAAATATACAAACGACAGTGTCCTTTGCCTCTCCATCATGAAAACCTTTCAAAATCGAATGGATTTCTTTCACTCCAGTGAAAAGCCCCGTTTATGTTCATGAGCCAACAAGCATTTGTTTTTAGTACAGGAACAAATAAGATCGTGTTGCTCTTAAAAAGCTTATCTAAAAGAAAATATGTGAAGATGTATAATACTCCATGCGGGTAACAACTGCAAGATGTTCACCCCAGATAGCGAAGGAGTGGGCTCTGGTGAATTACTGCAAGAAGAATCTTGTTCAAATCGGGTTCAGTTCAGCTTTGATGATGTCGTTCATCCGATATCTACTTCCTCCTCTTGGCCCGGCCTCGCCTCCCCCGGCCGGAGGAGGGCCCCTCGCCGTCCGGGCCCAGGGGGCCGTCGCCGGGTCCGGCGCCGATGTTGATTTGGCCCTCCTGGATCTCGTTGCGGGCCTCCGGGGGGAGGTGCTCGATCTGCTGCTGGGCCTCCAGGTAGAACATGACGTCCCTCAGCTGCTCCTGCAGCTCCGAGATGACCCCGTCCTTGCGCTCCCCTGGAACCAGAGGCAACAACGACATTGTGGTTTTGGTGCCGGTGGTCGGGTGTTGCCTGTACCTGTATCACTGCACTGGTAATAGCAACATTCCCTGTGTGCAATGTCAATATTCCCAGTGCGCAATAATGTCAACTCTACCCGCCGAGTCTGTTTATTTATTTACTGCATCAACAGATGGGATACCTGGCCTGCTTGATTTTTTACTGACGCTCCGTTCACATTGCAAATGTCCCTGATGTGGGACTAATAAAGGAGAATCTCATCTTAGATTGTGAAACGGCCGTAGTGGGAGAAGGGGTTGAAAGGTCTGCAATGTGCACGACAGCGGAAAAGAAAAAGCGTCAGCGAGAAGTTTTCATTTTGGACGTTTATGTTTAGACCGACATTTTTGTGTTATTAAAAAAATAAACGGTGCTCCTGTGCACCCTCTCATCGTGTTACAAGGAGGGAACTTGTCATTGATCCACAGCAGCTCGGAGCAGGAAACCGGTCGGGGTTCATCGCGCATATGGCAGCAATTGACCTCAGAGCCTTTCAGCCGGGAATCGAACTATTACTACTTATTACTGTTACACTTTCATCTAACGTCCCTTGCAGTGAATGCCAGCTTATTGCACCAGGCTGCGGAAATTGGGGATCGAACCCAGAACTTGGAGTGGCTGGGAGTTAAACAGATTATCATGAGTATATAGAACAGAAATCCAATATGATTTGGCTTTGGGTACTTGTGTTATTTTTGTGCACACTATACACACACAATTTTCAGAGCCCACATCCAAATCCAACTCAGCCATCACATACTGGTACGGGGCGTTCCCATTGGCCACTTTCTTACCGGTCTCCTTTCCCTTGCGCTCCTCGTCGGCCAGCTGGGCGTGGAGCTCCGTCTGATTGGCTCTCAGACAGTTGTTCATCTCCTGCTCCTCCTTCAGCTCCTGACTCAGCTTGGAGACGCGGGCGTTCAGCTGGGTGTACCTGGAACACAGCCACCAGGGATGGCGCAGCAGCGGGGGGATAAGTGCTGCTCAGTGGTGGGTGCGGCGATGTGCTTATCTCCCGATTCCATACTATCACGACACTTGGGTGCCGATTCGATATGTGTTGCGCTTTTTAAGTATTGCGATCTACAAGTATTGCGATTATTTTTGCTTACTTTTTTAACACTAGACCATGGGGAAAAAATCATACACTCCTAGAGACTGTATATCACATGTGGCATACTTCCAAAAACAATGCACATCACATGTCAGTCAGTGTTTCTGAATTTTATTTCAGCAGCATCATTGCTATACTGGGAGGGTTTAAGGGAAGGTTACATGATGCTACTGTTGATGTAGTGTACTGCACTTACCGCACGGTATTTTCCTTTATCTCCTTCACTTCAATCATGTGAGCCTCATCAAAGATCATTATCCGTCACTGGTGATGGACTGGTGAGTAAAGTTTTCTAATTGAGTCTGAAAATCTAAAGTCCTACTTTATCTGTCGATGTTGATGTTAATACTTCTTTTGATACTAGTAGATGCTGACTGAGCTGTAGTACGTATTAAAGAAAAAAGCAGGCATCCATTGAAAATCAGAAATAAATTTAGAGGACACAAGAGACGTGTCCACAATGAAAGAAGTCAAACCCCATTATTTCACAGGAATGTGTGTCAGGGGTGTGACCAGAATGTCATGTGTGGGTGGGAATGAGGCTTATTTGGGGGGGCAAAATGTTTTGAAAACATTTTGAACAAAATTCGTGTTCACTAGTCATTATGGAGGCCATGGACGTCGCTAGCAATTGAAATGATCCGGGGCTGTAACAACGTTCTCCCACGGGGGGGGGGGGGGGGGGGGGGGGGGCACAATTGTCGACGGGGGTGGGGGGGGGGGGGGGGGGGGGCGGTGCGCGCGATCGTAACACACCCCGGACCGACAGGACCGACGGGACCGACGGGAGGGGGGGGGGTGGTTTTCATTAGATTGACATAGGGTGGGCAGGGCTTGTCCCAGCCCACCCGTGGCCACGCCCCTGATGTGTGTGACTGACTTGTAATTTAACCAAACACTATCACACAATCACCTTGTGTTAACGCTGCATTTTTCTACTAAGGTAATCAGGGTATCTGCAGGTTTCAGTACCACCTTGAATGAAATTTAAGACCTACAACACGTGATGGTGGGGGGGATCCCGCTGTATTACAACCCAAGCATAGCAGACTAGCGCGCTGATAACTGTTTATATATGCAGCTAGCAAGAAAGAAGCCTCTCTACATGTCCTTCCCGAAAAGTCCCGCGAGAAATATAAAAAAATAAATAGTCCTGCCCCGACAAATTTAAGACCTTGAGTTACAGTATTTAAGACCAGCATATGACATTTTTAACGAATTTAAGACTTTTTAAGGCCTTAAATTTAGAAACATGAATTTAAGACTTTTTAAGACTTTCTAAGGATGCGCGGACACCCTGGTAATATGCCACCGGTTGAGTTAGCGAGTACGAGTGAGCTGTAGTACGTATTAAAGTAAAAAACAGGCATCCATTGAAAATCAGAAATAATTTTAGAGGACAAAAGAGACGTGTCCACAATGAAAGAAGTCACACAACATTATTTCACAGGAATGTGCGTGACTAACTTGTAATTTAACCATTCAAGCATAATCACCTTGTGTTGACTTGCGGCTGCTGCATTTTTCTACTGAGGAAATATGCCACCGGTCAAGTTAGCGAGTCGTTCAGAAAGCCCGTTTTACCACCAGGTGTGAGTGCGTTCAGCAATTTTACCTGGCCTGAGTCAGACTGACTCTGTGTGTGAATGTGTGGTAATTTGATCTCACTCCCTCTCAAACCCCTCCAACCAGTCCGTTGCTCCAGTCCATTACCTGCAATGGACTGGAGGACGCCACAGCAGGACGCATTCCTTGCATTTCTGAGCACCAAGCACCAGCTCTTCAAACAGCTTAGTATATACATGTATAGACGACCATTGATGTTGTTATAAGGGTACCGTATGCCTCAAGACATGTTTGGGGGGGGCGGGGGGGGGGGACAGGCAGGTAAAAAGCATGCAAGGCGACACTTTCCAATGGGTTCGCGTCATCCCATTTTAAAGATGTCTACCAGCCTACCCAGTGGACTGTACCAACTGGTAGGCTGATCTATCCATCATACATCGGGGTGGACACTCCCACTTGTGATGTCACTGGAGGGTAGTCACAATCACACTTACTCCTGGTGGTAAAATAGAGGCCCTTTAATGTATAAATGTCTGTGTGTGTGTATATTTAGTGACCTACTTCTTTTCCACTCCCTGCTTCTCCTTAGACAGCTCCCCCATCCTCTGCTCCAGGTTGTCACATCGCTCCAGCGTCTCCTTGAACTTCACCTTCATGTTGCTGATCTGGACACGCATACACATTCACACACACACACACACACACACACACACACACACACACACACACACACACACACACACACACATGTAAACAAACACATACGGGCACAGACAGACAGAGACACACACAGGCACACACATACACAGAGCGAGACACACACACGGGTAGACAGAGACACACAAACACATGGGTAGACAGACGCACGCACACACACACACACACACACACACACACACACACACACACACACACACACACACACACACACACACACACACACACACACACACACACACACACACACACACACACACACAGCCAGAGACAGACACACACGGGTAGGTTGTGATTGTTTAACGCTAGGCATCATTGGCTTCAATATCGCATGTAATAACGAAATATAGAGAAATAGAGAAATATGAATGCCATTGAACAGAGAAGAGCCTGTCCTTGTGTTACCTCCTCGGCAGTCTCCTTCTCCAGATGAACAATCTTATTCTCCCAGTAGATCCTCTGGGACTCCAGCTGGCTGGTCAGCAGGTACGAGTACTACGGACAACCCACAATAATAATCATAATAATAACAATAATAATAATAATAATAATAATAATGAATAAAGAATAAATAGGTGTGGTGCGACAGGGAAGAGACGTGTTTTACCTCCAGCTGCAGAGCGTCGATCTTCTCCGTCTGGCAGGTCTCCCCCTCACACTCAAACTGGACCATCTTGCCGTCAGTCTTGCTGGCCACCAGCCGATGGACGTAGTTATCTGCACAACACCGGCTCACGGTTAGGCAAGACCCCCCCCAACTACCGTCCATATGGGATCAGGGAATACAATGCAGTTCATTCATTAAAGTCCTTACACTTATATACACACACCTATACCGTGTGTATGTTTATTAGGGCTCCATGTATTACATTGTATTGTGTAGGCTATGTTACATAAAAATTAATTCACATACATTCGTGTTCCACATATTCATGTATCGAACATGAATATACATTGGATATACTATATTCAATGCATATGAATATACATCCAACGTAGGACCGGGCGATATGGCCAACATAACGACCTGTATCTATCCCGATACAGGTCATTTTAATATCTCAATAACGATATATATATAGATATATATATCAGGATGCATGTTTTCTGGTCATTCAATAGTCACTTTACTGTAACGCAGCCTTCAAAACCAGGAAAAGACAGCACATGCAAATCAAACATACTTGCTCCCGTATCCAAACAGCCTGAACACATTCCATTGTTATTAGCGAGCAGCCGTGGAAACACCAAACTGAAAAACCCCCACATGACACCACCCATCACAATAGTTTTTTCACAACAGTTTGGTACCTCCGGCGTAGTCCCACACGCGGTGGTTGGTGAGCTGCATGGCGTACGTGTGCTGCGTCTCCTCAAAGTGCTTGTAGGCGTGGCGGCTGACGTAGCGGCCGCAGCCGATGTGGCCGCAGATCAGGCAGATCCACAAGTTCTACAGGGGGCAGGACGGCCTGGTGGTTAGGGGGTGTCATAATCCCGGCCCCCCGAAAGGTTGCGGGGTTCGAACCCCGACGATGTCTATATTCTAACCTCTGGGTGTTCCTTGAGCGAGACGCCCTCGCCTCTACCTGATCTTGAATGACATTCATTCTTTTTTTTTTTGTTCGCTAAAAGTCTTTGGCTAAAAAAAGTCTTCTAATGAATAAATATTAAAATAACAGAAGTCAAAGGTTAGAAGGAGATATACAGTGACAGATCGGAGATATAGATTTAACCAGAAGGAAATATGTAAAACAGAAACAAAAACCAGTGTTAAATACCTCTTGCACACCACATTCAAAGCACTTGTTCTCTTCAACGGGTTCCGGTGTCTGACAGTATCTACACACAGGACACCTGAAGAAAAAAAACAGGTTTCCATCAACAAAACACTGATTATTATTATTACTGTAGGGCCAGCGACCAGAAGCACTATTGTCAGTGTCATCTATTGTGAGTCGTGTCCTCCGCTTTGTCCCAAAGAAGAATCCATAGACACTGAATACAATACAGTAACAGGAAGCACGGAAAAGCTACCGCTAGACTAACCATCTAAACATCCGATGGAGGAGCCGACCGCATTGGGGTTGCATGGAAGACTGTAAAGCTTGTCTGACTTTATGGAGTTCAGGACATCTTTAAAGTGACACGTCCATGCAACATATCATGAATGTCCATGTAGGTACAGAGCTGGAAAAACACTCGCTTTACTCAAGTACTGACATTCACTGGCAGGTTTGTGCAATTAGGAGGAAGTGTTTTTTTGTATGTCAAGAAGGGGAAGGACCAAGTACAATGACTGTACTGACGGGTGTACAACTATAGTACAAAACCTCTCCTCACCTTTGTTGCCACCTGTCGTTTTTGTAGCGTTAGAAAAATGGATGAGGAGAGACTAGCTGTCAAGGTCGAGAAATATCCCGAGGTAAAGTTGTGGATGGTACAAATAGAACCGCTCCATTCTGTCCCGTTTTTTCATTTCCCCTCTGTTGACGTGCCTAGCACACTGATCCGATACACAAAAAAACCCACTGCAGTCTGTTGATTGGTCAAGAGAGAATCGTCACTCTTGCTCGACAAGGACTCCCTGCCATTTTTAAATATCCCGTCGATTGCGACAGAGACACCAACACTCCAGCCTGTTTTGTTCCCAAAAAGACAAAGCTTGTCTGCTTGCTGAAATAAAAAGCCGCATACTGTGTCGCGTTAGAGTTGATGTCACGCTACTTACGTGACTTACGTGGTTGACGCCGACGCGGCTATCTCCATCCGGTAACCCCGCCTACATTTAAGAGTACTGTCCGCGATGGAAACTCAAAACAGATCTAGGGTTTAGGTACATGTAACGGTACGGTTGATTAGGGCTACCAAGGGAACAACACCAAAAGAGTTTGACGGAAACACGGCTCTACAGTAAAAGGTACTGGCTGGCTAGTGCCGGACCACTAGTACTTTCCGGGTGGGACTTACGAGGCGTCCTCCCAGCGCTGGAGACACTGGCTGTGGAAGCTGTGGTTGCAGAGGGTGGTGAGCACGCCGTTCACCGACTCGTCCATCCGCTCCAGACACACAGTGCACTTCGGGAGCTCTGTCAGCTCCATGACCGGCAGACTCGCTCCCTGCAGGGGGGGGACAGGAGATGTTGAATGTTGACGGGGGTTATAGAGGAATGGGACGGAGGAGAGGAAAAGCTGATGGAAGTGGCAACATGATCGGGTGAGTGTGTAGATGTGCATGTGAGGGATATTGTGTTATTATATCGATAGAGAATCGATAAGGGAGTGTCTCTGTTTTGTTGTTGGTCAGATGAAGACTAGGAGTGGCCCATCGAGTGAAGGTGTATGTATTTAGTTTATATATATATATTAGAGATGGGCATAGATTAATTTCTTTAATCTAGATTAATCTAATTGTAATCTTGGAATTAATCTAGGTTAATCTAGATTAAAGTGGCTCATTTGAATGCAGTCGAAGGCGTTCCTAATATGTGTGTGCTACCTAAATAATGACTTAGAATAAGTCTGCGCGATTGTTGAGTGGGGGGGGGGTGCTACCGGAGGGGGAGAGTTGCGCGATTGTTGACGGGGGCGATAGGAGTCTCGCGTTATCGCAGCACGGTAACGCCGATAACGGCCCATCACTAATATATATATATATATTAGAGATGGGCATAGATTAAAATATTTAATCTAGATTAATCTAATGGCAATCATGAAATTAATCTAGGTTAATCTAGATTAAAGTGACTCCTTTGAATGATGTCGAAGGTGTCCGTAATATCTGTTTGCTACCGAAATAATGGCGTATATTGCTTAAATAAGGACTAAAAGTGGGTCTGCGCGTTTGTTGAGCGGGGGGGGGGTGCTACCGGAGCCTTTAGTTGCCCGATTGTTGAGCGGGGGGGGGGGTGCTACCGGAGGATTTCGGTTCGCGATAATAACGGCGATAAAAATATTATCGGCGATGAAGAATCTCGCGTTAATACCGCCGGTAACGCCGTTATCGGCCCATCACTAATATATATATATATATATATATATATATATATATATATATATATAGTATTATATACAGTAGGTTTTAGTGCTTAAAGTCCTATGTACCTGCTCTGACTTAATGACCTCAGCCCGCTCCACATAGACCAGCTGGCACACCGCTTCCTCGATGGAGTTGAACTGGCGGCCATTACACGCCGTATAAAAACTGTCTGCATCTGCCTGTACAAATCAAACACATAGAGAGACAAGGCATTGAAGAGTTATTCACACACATATTTACTGATCCAAAATAAAATCAATCATATTAATATTATTGTGGTCCCGACCTGTCAAGATCAACTGGTAGAGCACAGCGTTAATGGGTCAAAGTTTAAACCCTCACCTGCGTGCTGAACGTGATGAGGACCATGTACTGGTTGGGGGTGGAGTCTCGGATGATCTTCATATGTTCCATGACATCATTGAAGGGCGCCACCAGCTTCATGAGGTCATGGCTGGTCATGGTGGCCGGGACAGTGAGGATACACAGCATGGCACTGCGCCTCACGTCCTCCGTCAGTGATGTCATCTTACTGCAAAGCGCCACGAGAGATCACATGGCTAAATTAGTCCACTGGGTTTCAAAATAATTAATAATTACATGATGTAGAGGGGAAATAATTAATGATCAATTACTCAATTCATTATTCATTTCAATAATCATCAAACATTGATTGATCCTTTGTCGCGTACAAGTACAAATATGAAATATTTGCAGCATATAGCTTCAGAAATATAAATATTTGGTTGTCTTTTCTTGGTTTAGATTATAAAATGAACACCCTTTTTTCTTGGCTACTCGTCAGACAAAGCCATCAGACAAATTGTACTTTTTAGGCTTTGGTAAATTGTGATGGGCATTTTCCAATCACAAGTTAGTAATGACATTTACAGTGTAGTTAACCATTCATCCAACAACAAAAAAATCAAATCAAGAGATTAATCGCCAATGAAAACAATCATTTGTTGACGTGACTCACTTGGTCTTGTACAGGTGCATGATCCCGTGGACGATCTCCACCGAGGGGTTTCCGCTGAAGAAGGAGATCTGGTCAGGGAGTTCCTTGGAGGGGGAGTCTGGCGCCTGGCCCGTCTCCCCAGCCTTGTCCTGGGTGTCCTCTGTACCGTCCGGGTCCGCCCTGGCACCCTCCTGGCCCTCGCTGTTCTCCGCCGAACCACCGCTGTCGTCCTCACCACCACCACCTCCACCTGCTCCTCCTCCTCCACCTCCTCTATCTATAGGGAGACGGACGGGGAAAGAAGACTCATCTCTGCAGTTCAAAACCTGGGGGGGGGGGGGGGGGTGAACAACAACTTGGGACATCAACGAACGCCATGATGTCATAACCACCTACGGCCCCAGGCGGACGAGACGCCTACCTGGACTGGGCTCAAACGTCTCGATGACCATGTCCCCCATGGCCCTGCTGCCGATGTGCTGGTGGATGACGGCCGTCCGCTCCAGCTCCGTCTTGCCACTCAGGGTGTGTTTGGCGAGGCCCAGGGCTTTCTCCTGCAGCTTCTTCTCGGACATCCCGTCCACTGAGGATGGAACACGAACACACACACACACACACACACACACACACACACACACACGGGGGGGTCAGGCGTAACCCATAGCAACCCAGTGTGGGTTGCTATGGGTACAGTACGTGCTAGCTACGGTTTAAAAAACGAGGTGCGTCATTGTTTGGGAACAATCCCGAAAACTGCCACACACACACACACACACTTGTTATGACTGTGCATGTCTTGTTATGGATGCAATGTTGTGCTAAGCTAGTGGATGCTAACCGCCAAGCTAAGCTAAGCTATAAACTCACCGGCGGAGTACTGGAAGCCCTCCGGGGAAGGGGACTGGTCGGCTAGTTCCAGGCGGATGACGACCAGGGACACACTCATGAGGCACACACGGAAAATGACAACACTTTGTGGAGAAAACAGGAGCTAAGGTGTCGCTTCGGTTTAGCTGGACGACGACTAGCTAGCCACTCTGGGTTACACAACACAGTCTAACCCCGGTGCAGCTGGGGGAGGGAAACACCCCCCACTGGGTTGTGTTATTATTATCAGCAGTAGTGGTATCACTACGACATTAGACCGGTAGCCTCCGCACAAACATAACAAAGACAAAGCCGTCAAGAGTGAACTCGTAACCATTAACCGCTGACAATTAACGGACGTCCCTCCCTGTATTTTACTGTCATGTTTTGGGAACTGTTTATTGTTCACTCTTCTTCGCGGGATAGTGGGTGTGTCGTGTCCGTCCGCCGCGTGGGCGCTGCCGCCGCCTACAGGCGTGCAGTGGTTACTGCAGTGAGTACTACAGTGGTTACTACAGTGGTTACTGTTACTACAGTGGTTACTGTTACTACAGTGGTTACAGTGGTTGCTGTTACTACAGTGGTTACTGCAGTGGTTACTACAGTGGTTACTGCAGTGGTTACTGTTACTATAGTGGTTACTGTTACTACAGTGGTTACTGCAGTGGTTACTACAGTGGTTACTGCAGTAGTTACTGTTACTATAGTGGTTACTGTTACTACAGTGGTTACTGCAGTGGTTACTGTTACTACAGTGGTTACTGCAGTGGTTACTGCATTGGTTACTAGGGGTTACTACAGTGGTTACTGTTACTACAGTGGTTACTGCAGTGGTTACTGTTACTACAGTGGTTACTGCAGTGGTTACTGCAGCAGTTACTACAGCGGTTACTATAGTGATAACTGCAGCGGTTACTACAGTGGTTACTGGAGGGGTTACTGCAGTGGTGACTGCAGTGGTGACTGCAGTGGTTACTGCAGCGGTTACTACAGTGGTTTACTGCAGTGGTTACTGCAGTGTTCCTAATTCCCATGTATATTATATTTAGTTCACTAGGCTTTTTCAACCAATCAATAAACATGATCGGCATGATGGTTTCCCCCGTGATAAATGGATAAATGATTTGCTCTTACTCTGCAGACATGAACAATACAAGGGACACGTTATATTTACTAATTTTATTTAAAAAAGCTTTGACATTCCAGTGTTTTTGTTTTCCATTTTTTAACAAAAGAATGAAAGGGTGAGATGACACTCCCGACTGAGTTCCTGAACCTCAACAAAAACTCATAACTTCCCCAGCAAAACCGCTAATGAATCAGGTGGGCCATAAGCCAACTAAAAGGCATGTTTAGCAGATGTACTCTGTATGGATATACAAATAGGAGACAAGAGTGGGATATCATAACTTACTCCAATTCTCATTACTTTTGAATTGTTTAACACAGAAAAAGACTCCTCTGCTTAACTTGCAGCACTACAAGTTCTCAGGGTACTGGGGGGGGGGGGGGGGGGGGGTCATCAGAGCGCTGTTGGCTCCGCTTATAAATGAGGGTGCATGAATTTCACTTGACAGATTAGTTCCTTATTCATTCTGCTGAAAGTGATCTTTTAGCTGTTTTTTTTCACAAACTGATCAAGATTTGGGGGGGGGGGGGGGACAGACAAAAAAACTCATGTTCATTTGAAAGTGGGGTGGGTGACCAAGTTTGGAATGACAAAACAGAAGACAAATGGCGTTTCTACTGCAGCAGTTTAGTTAGTGTACCTCCACAGAGGTACTACAAATGGTGCCTTTGCATCTATTTACAACTTAGGTCCAATATTGAAAGATCTGTGGAAAATACAATACCTGGTTATGACAGTTTAGTGCAAAAGCAAAGAGCCAACCCAGAGTGAAAAAAAGCTTACCTCTATTGCATCTTTGAAGCAAAAGTTTTTTTTTCTGGATTGAGTGATTCGCTCAATCTCTGCTTTGTTGCAGTTTTGAAAGGGGACATGTATTGTCAACACAGGCACTTGGTTTTATTTTAATCCTAGCATGTGTTGATATTTTACTTTTCACGGTCAGTCATATCAATTGTTAAATATACCAGCACACGGTCTTTCCATTAGTTTTGAAAAAGTTAACATCCACATGTCTTCTATTGCAGTAACACACCTCTTAATTAAAATGGCTCAGTAGGTAATGTAGGCAATGTGTTTGTGGAGCATTGTTACGACATAATCATGAACAGTCTTCAACTGTATTCTCCTCAGAAACTTTCAACTCACTTGGAAAGAAACGCAATATAAAAGATTCGGTTTGACGGACGTTCGATTTCGAAACCTATATATCGGGGCGGGGGGGAAACAGCGGTAATCCTGATTCTGTTCATTGATTTGTGGTGACTTATATGCTCCAATTCATTTGGTTATAATACTGAAACTACAATCATGAATGAACCTCTTACCATACCAAGTTGAACACACAAAATGCATAGCGCAAAATTAAAAAAAAATAAAACAGAAACAAGTGAATTCAGTCCCAAGTCCCTCTGCTGTTAGCCTCTCGTTGTTTCTTCCACTCGATGTGCAAGTGATGGATGCTAATATAAAATAGTGCCGTCTTGATTGAATCTCCAACATCTACATTTAGGACAAGCAACCATCCCAATAGAGAGCTCTTGTGTGCAGCTAAAAAGGGACTAACCTCAGTCACAAAATAACTGAAGAAACATAAAATGGAGGGGGGGGGGGGGGGGCATAATAACTAACATACAATGGAAATAGTGGTTTTATTGTCTCTTTTTATATTCCCCTTCGGTCAAAGAGTAGTTGATGGCGATGATGGTGATGCTTATCTCTGCAGACTATGTACAATAATTTATTAGTCATTAAATCTAAAACTGCTCTTTTATATCATCTATTTTTTGCTGCTATGGTTTTTTTTCTTATTATTATTTCATAAATGCCGTGTCATTTTCCAAGAGTACTTCACAAGATTCTGCTGTGCTACGCGAGATACAGAGTGACCCGCTTGATGCCGTAAAATGGAGAGGGAGGCAGCAAACGCTTCACATGAATCCGACATGATGAGACGTGAAAGGGGAGAAAGAGATTTCAACCAAAACTATTTTTCTTTCTAAAAGCGGGCGTTGGAGGAGGGGTTAGGTGGAGCTGGTGGGTGCAGTGTAAACAATGAGCTGAGAGAGGGAGACAGTGGCGCAGGGGGGGGGGGGGGGGGGGGGGGGGGGGGGGGGGGGGTCACCAGATAGTGGGTGGGTAGGGAATATGATAATGACAATAATAATAATAATCTTGATTGGGGTGTTGAATGGCAATGGCGTTTCAGATCTTGAGGGTCTTTAGCGTCTCTGCTCTCCTCTTCAGCAGATCTCCCATCTCCTGCAGGGAGCGCAAGTAACTGCTCTGCACCTTGTCCATACCAGCCCTGATAAAACCCTCCTCCTCCTGAAAGACAACAGAAACAACTATTGACTTAATAATGGGGACATTATCATAATCCTCATCATAATCACGATCATTATCATCAGTATGAGTATTATCATTATTAATAGACTTACAATTACATCATTCCTACCATTAGCATCACCATGATAATTATATTATAACATAATATTTGCAGTGACCTTTTAGCCATCTAAGCCACTCAAACAAGTATGAAAGAAAAAACTGCATGTGCGTGTGATACCTGTGTGTGTTTGATACCTGTGTGTGTGAGTGATACCTCTGTGTGTGATACGTGCGTGTGCGCATGTGTGGGTGTACCTGTGTGTGTGGCTCCAAAGTGAGCGAGGCCAGCTTGAGAGCGGTCAGCCCCAACTCCTGCGTCTTGATGAACTCCAGCACCTGGCTGAGGACCTCTTGGAGGCCACCCGTCAGCACCTGGAATCCACACACCACCGCGGGCTGGACCGCAGAGACACCACAACCCAGAGGAGTGAGGACAATTCAAACAAAAATAAGCTTTCAAACAACATTGTGGGTCCCACCGGACAAAATCTCCCAACCAAACCAGTCGTCAGCACTGTGAACAACAATTCTTTTAAAGTGAAGACAAACTTCCACTTTTGGTTCCACCACCTTGAACCAAATCATTAAGACGGGACAAGTCCCATAATCTTTTGCACTAATGGAGCAGGCATGCACACAATACTATGTGGATGGGTGTGTTGCCAAATACAGTCCATTGTTATGTGAAGTCAATTACATCAAGGTAAGAAAATGCACCCGAACAACAGACACAAGAGTGTAAGACACAAAAGTGGAAAAAAGTCAGAGGAAGAGAAAAGCAGAGTTACCGGTGCCATGTTGGTATCCTTTTTCTTTTTCTTCTTTTTCTGTAGACTAGCCTTGAGCGGTCGTATCACCTTTGCACAGTGACTGGCCACCCAGAGCACCACGCACATCGTCTGCAGTAGAGAAGGCAAACAGTGGGTTTCTATGGGTTACAGCAGCTTCACACAACACATGGTGGAGGTACAGGAGATGTACCGTATGTGATGACGGTTAGTGTTGAATGTCTCACCTCTAGAAAGAAGACAAGGTTCTCTAATAAGGACGGCTGGGTTTTCAACCGGTTGTCTTTCATTTCCAAAAGATCACCTTTGCATTTATTTGACATTTCTGAAAAAAAGATCATCATTGTTTATCGCCAGTCAAACGTTAACACAAATATCGACCTGCAGTTAAAAATAAAGAACACATTTTATTTAAAAAAAGTACACACATGTATACACAAGTCTTACCTTGAAGTTGTATTACTAAAGATTTAAAAGTGTTGCAGATCCGGGTTTGAAGCTCCGTCGACTCATCTAGACACAAGACGGACAGGAAACGCCAGGTTAGAATCCACCCGTGTTGACCAGAAGGCTGATGGTTATTACAAGTTATAATAAGATAGGATGAACTTTATTAAGCCAGGCGAGATATTTGGCCGTCACAGCACATATACATTTAGGGCATAAATATACAGAAAATTCTTTCCTATTAAATTAAAAACATAAAAACATTTTTTTAAATAACAAATACATATCTATAGGCACAACACGTATATGAGATGATGGACGCGTCTGTCTCACCCAGTCCCATGGTCTCTAGCTCCTGCAGATGTACGGTGAGCTGCAGGGCCGAGGTCTGACACTGGCAGCTCCCGCAGGCCAGGGCCGCCGCCAGCCGTGTGGACGGGGGCCCCAGGAATGGATACTGGAGACACGCACAGCAATACCAGCGTTAAAAAAAGATTTTAGAAACGTCTTCCAACGCATTATTACATTTTAATTCAGTTGAACAAATCGGATCTCACAAATTACATTTAATAGCATTACTATTTAGTACAAATGGTTTCATCCGAAGCAATTTAGATGCATGTTGTTAAGGAGCAGGTAGGGGCTGGGGGCATCTTGCACAAGGATGCAGACAGGTTAGGCTGTGGACACTCGGTATTGAACCCAGTACCTTTCGGGTGTGAATAGAACAACCACGCTACTACACTTTCCTAGCCTCGTAAGACCATCCTGATCTTGTGAAACATTCGGTTTCTTTTCAGGTTTTTGGAAAAAAGTAAGGCTGCGGCCATATTTGGAAATAAGTTGCTGCCAAGCCTAGGCCAGACACAAATGGCTTACACTTTCCCCCCCAATTAAAATACGAATATACCAACATATTAAAATAAAAACAAAAACATGTGTACTGCACCAGCCTAAATACTAACACCTTCCTGCTGTAAAACCTACTTGTGCGCGTTTCTCTGACATGCAAGCAGCCTTCTGCAGAGTCTGCTCCAGCTCAGAGAACAGGCGGGCAGCCACCGACGTCTTGTCCCCGATGCCGTTCTCGTTGGCCAGAGAGTTCTGCTGCTGGTGGGTGTGTCCTAGTGTTGTGAGGGCTGCCAGGAGGCGCAGGGTGAGGGAGCGCATCCTCAGCCAGAGACACTCCTCCTCCACGGAGGCGCGCCGCTGCTCCTCTGTCAGCGATCTGGGGGAGAGAGGACAGACAGGGGAAGGATGAGCGCCTTGCAGAGTGCGGCTTTGTTCTGTAAAACATTAAAGGCACGTTAAAGGAGAACTCCGGTGTAAACTGGTTCTGGGATGTTTAGTATGAGAACGAGTTCCAACGTTCCATGGAGAGCAAAAAAAAGCCGATACGACGCGAAGATAAGTTTGCTGTTTTTAGCCGATTCTACCAAACTGCTATACGTTTGAGTGCTAAGGGCATCGACTCATCAGCCTAAAAAAAAAACATGGCGTCGACGGGTGAACTACTGAAGGTATTGTGTGTATAAAATATGCTTTTTAATAAACTCTGTACACTTACGAAGTTGTCAATGCCTCGTTTTATATGTTAAGATCCTCATTATACTACCAAAGAAGTGTCAGGCTATTTCTAGCCCTGTAAGTGCTTTAAAAAAGCGATTTATTTTTTACCAGGTCAGATGCCCGTAGCACTCAAACGTATAGCAGTTTGGTAGAATCGGCTAAAAACAGCTAACTTAGCTTCACGTCGGCTTTTTTTTGCTCTCCATGGAACTCGTTCTCATACTAAACATCCCAGAACCAATTTACACTAGAGTTCTCCTTTAATGTCGATGTTGGGGCCACAATGATTAGTCAAATAATCAATTATTTTTATAAAATCGATAAATCGTTTAGATACAAATACCAAACATTTGCTGCTTGATTCTTCAGAAATTCAAATGTTTGGTTCATGGATCATTATAAAATGATACTTAAGTTTTTCTTGGCTGTTTGTCAGATAAAGCAAGCAAATGTAAGACAGCACTTTGGACTGTGTGTTTTGTGACTTTATATATGGGCAGGGGAAACAGGATGTCATATTATTGGGTGAAAGTTGTGGGTGAAGTTTCTTTGAGTTGTCATTAGGGGTGGGAAAAATAATCGATTCTTCGATGCATCGCGATTCTCTCTTGAACGATTCCGTCTCGATGCAGATAAGTTAATAATCGGAATTTAAAAAATTAAATTAGTTTGCGAGCTGCAACATGCTGTTCGCCTGCTGCTGAGCGCTACAGAAAACTCTCCTTTCTGCCTTCCGGTTCTCTGCCAACACGCATGCGCACCAAACACATGTGCGAGTTGTTTACATCCAAAGTTTAGTGGCGTCAAAATGGCTGCGAGTGACAAACTTATACGGCCTGCACCAGCTTCTTTAAAAGCTGCGATATGGCAGCATTTTGGGTTCTATGAGGTCGATGGGAAGATGGACAAGACCTACGCTGTGTGTAATGTGTGTAGAAGTCAAATTAAATACTTCGGAAATACAACCAATCTGCGAAACCACATTTCTCGATACCACTCGGAGTTGGGGGAAAAGCGACCCGTTCCTGATGGCAGCCAGAGGACAATTGAGCTGGCAGTGGCACAGCTGCCACCGAACTCAGATACCTATTTATTGTAGGTGTACTACTTATTACCAATAACAGGAGGATTTCGTGTTTGAAGTCTTATTCTTATAATTGACTAAGACAGCTTTTTCTTTAATGACATAGAAAAGAAAGATTAAAAAGAAAAGAAAAATTAATCCTTTTTTTTTTTTACATACTTCCATATTGTGTTAAAATGCAAGCTGCATTGTTCATAGAAAGTCATTTGTGACAAGAAAAGCTTTTTCTCTAATAAAATATAGAGAAGGTAATTCATCTGTTGATTGTCTTTAATGAATATCACAAAAGTAGTAGGAAGTGATTAGCAAATGTATATATATTTTAGATGTACTGTATATATATTTTTAAATCAGGCATGAAAATGTCCATTAAAAAATTGTTGCATCGAGATGCATCGATAATCGGTTTAGAATCGAATCGTTGACCTCTGAATCGTAATCGAATCGAATCGTGAGGTGCCAAAAGATTCCCACCCCTAGTTGTCATCACACCCAAAAAGGATGTACTCATAATTAGTTGTAGAGCAACTTCCATTTGAAGGTGAAATTAAAAAACACAACCTCATCCAATAGGAGACCACGTGAGGTAGCAGGCAAGCACCTGTAAACTTTGTAACTTTGAAAAGAAAGGAAGTGTGAAAATACGCACCTATCTTTAGGATCCCAGCTGGTGAGGACGGTGAGGTCTCGGTTGTCTCTGAGGGTGTCCCAGAGGATGTCGTCCTCCTCTGGGGACAAACTCATAGACTTCACACTCTCCTCCAGACTCAACACACTGTAGAAAAACCGCCCACGCACACGTACACACACACACACACACATCAACTTCCTGTGGAAGGATGCCACTACTCCTCCAACTATATTGTCGAACATTTTTAAACAGTTGCTGTAGTCATTTGATTGACGGCTGTTAAATCATATGTAGATACAGTAACCGCCATGCATTACACAGGTAATTTTTATCATTGTAAATAAATAATTGAAGTTATTTAAAATGCTGTTCCTAAGTCGAGGTTGTTAAATGTTTCATTGATGACATTCCCCAACCCCTGGGTGTGTGTGGAGGCGAGTGCCTACATATGAGTGAGTGAGTGAATGAATGAATGATTGAGTATTAGAATTCCTCACATGTCTGCCTCCAGGAAGAGGTCTAGCAGCATCCTCTCGGTGCGGACCTGAGCGAAGTGCAGCGATTGGTTGAGCCGGCTGCGGAGAGCAATGAACTCTGGGATCTTCTCAAACGCCCCATACTTGTACGCCTGGATGATGTACTCTGAGGTCTGGCGGAGCGACACACAAGGACAACGGAGAAGATGAGAAATGAATAGGAAATAAAAAATGGAAAAAACAGACACAAGCGTATATAAAAAAAAGAGATGAATACATGGAGCGATGTTAAGGAGAGAAATAACATTTTACAGATTAATGTAAATTTAAACAGTACGCATCTGGATAAATGTCTCGATATCGTTGGACGATGCCTTTCCTAGTAAAGCCTCTAAAATAAAAATAAAGACAAAATAAAAACAATGGCTAGACATTGGATGGACTTACATCTTTCTGGTTAGAGTGGAAAAACCTGAGGGTAAAATTACAGGACTGGGAGGCTGCAGCAAACTGACCCAAAGACTCGGCATAACGAGTTAACAGATACCTAAAAATCAGAGAGGGGATATTTTCACTTTTCACAAAATAAAAGAAACAAAAAAAATAAAAATAAAATGCTGATACTAATTATATTGATCTGATACTTGTGTATATTTTTGCTGTGTGTGTGTGTCTGTGTGTATGCGTGCACTGACCCTATCGTATCGTGCTGCACGTGCTTGGCGTCCAGGCTGGAGTAGAGGTCGACCACGGGTTCGAAGGCTCCCAGGTGACAGTAGAGGAGGAGCAGCAGTAGCTTGAACTGGGCGTTGGAGGGGGAGTGGGAAAGACCCTCCTGGAGCAGGCCTATACACTGCCAGGCCATGGACTCCTCCCCTGGTGGTGGGGAACAACACATACATTAGACAGGAAGGATGGAAGGAAAGAAAGACAAATAGAAAGAATGCACAAAATAATTTAACAAATTAAAAAGCCAGATAGATAAAAGTAGGGAAGGATGAATACACTTGAAGAGGATACTGACCGGTCTCTTTCCATAGGTCGACGTACACGTGAGCGGCCATCAAACAGTACATGTCAGAAAACTGCAGCTCTGTCTTCAGAGCCGTTGCACCTGTTCAAATGCACAATATTCACTTTTTATAATATTTGTATACTGTAGTCGAGTTCTTTAATCAAGTTCAATAAAGCTCATGTGGTTTGCATTGGGAGATTTACTGATACACCGAGTTTGGTATGAACAAGGTTGCGCGTGTTTTTTAACACCATAGATGCCATCACGACTTTGATGCCACAGGAAAAAAAAGTTAACAGACAACGAAAACTTCCACTGAGTTTCTCCAATCAGATTCAATGCCCTGCAATATAAATGGCAGAAAAAATACGACTTTATTACTACCGACTCTTCAGCTATGGTTCTAGTTGTACCCAATAATACCCACGACTTGAAGCCTATGTCTGCACAACCATGACTCACCAAACTTCAGGCCGTGGTGATAGTGGGCCTTGAGGTCTTTGATAACCCTCAACTTCCCCTCGGTGCCAAGCGAGTGATGGAGGCCCAGGGCACGGCTCAGCTGACACACACACAAGTGCCTCTGGAGTGCCTTGGTGTCCTCTGGAAACACACAGCTGCCCTCCTCCTCCACAGACTCTCCTCCTAAAGGCACCGCCTCGCCCAGTCCATTGATGAACTAACGACCAAAATACAAGGCATGCAAAACACCCATAACTTTAGAGAAGGGCTCCAACATAACACCGTGTGTGTCTCTATAACTGATAAGTGAAAATGAAAGCAGAGACAGATAGAAAAGCAGAGATAGATAGAAAAGACAGATAGAAAAAGGCAGACAGAGAGACAGAGAGAAAGAAAGAGAAAGAGAGCGAGAGAGACCTTGAGGTGCTGGTCGGGGGACAGCAGGTGCAGGTATATTTTCAGGTCCGTGATGCAGCAGGGCTTGTCTCCAAACTGGCTGAAGTACTGCACCATCAACTCCATGGGTTCCCCTGCACAAAGAGCCCCGACAAAAAGCCAGAAACCACATTAAACAATTACATTATAAATACAAATTTGATTAGATTAATTTTCTGTCAATCGATTAATCATTGCAGCCCTATTCAAAACACAAAAAACCCACGATTTTGTGTTGACTGGCACTTGAGTTGGGGTTGTTTACCTAGCTGGGCCTCCTCGGGGCAGCCCCTCTCCCTCAGCCTGTGGATGAGCTCCAGTCGGGCAAGGTACGGACCCCTAAGCTGCCTGCTCTTCTTCTCGTCCTCTGCCTTGATGCGGTCCTCCACGAACGTCCTCACCTCGGTCACGGTGTAGTGCACCGCACCTTCTGCACAGCTGGGGAGGGGAAAGGGATGGAACGAGATGGATGGAGAGGTTAAAATACTATGGGAATGATGCAAGGGTTGTTTTATGGGAGACCATATAACGGAGTTAAAAGAATGTTTTTTTTTGCTGGCCCATCTGAAGCGTGCTCAGTTGTTGAGCTTAAACCTGGACTATGTAACTTTAAACCTGCACTATGTAACTTTTCTACTGCAGCCATTTACTCCATAAAAAGATAACTAGAAAGTTTCTTAAGAATAATATGCACCCATCCACAAGTCAATCCATCCAGGGATTCTGGTCCATTTTTTCTTTTTAAACTATTTTTCAAAAACATAATCAAGCAAAATAAAAGCCCTGCCTCCCCTACTCACTGTTCCCCTTCCTCTGGCGGGCTCCACGATTGGTCAATCAGGTGGAAGAGGGAGTCGAAGTAACAGGAATAGAACTGCCAATCATCGGGGCTTAAATGACACAAAGGGAAGAACAATACTAAATGTACACAACAGGTAGCAGGCAGCAGATGACACATTAGCATGAAGGTGATCAGTAAAGCCTAATAAGGTGGGGTTCATACTTTTTGAGCAGCAGCTTGTGGGCCAGGGCATTGCTCTCTGGCCAACGCTGTAGTCGCTGGTATAGCATCATACACTTGTTTTCTCTGCTCTGTAACTCACTGGTCAGTTTCTCTACAGGGAGATACAGAAACACAGTGTGGCATAGTAAGACTCTTATTTTGTAGTGCACCCATAATAATGCATGTACACACAGACACGCACACAAACCTACCACCAAGTGGGCCCCTGACAACTTCAAGGGCTTCTTCACATTTCCCCAACCGCTCCAGTATCATAAAGTACAGCTGCACCTGAAGCCACAAAAAAATCCGCAAATCTATTGTAATCATTGTCATCCAAGTGTCTTTAAGATTTCCAGCAACATACATTAAAGGGCCCCTATTTTACCACCAGATGTGTCATTACAAGAGATTTCAAAATCTATTCACTCGTGTCCTCCCAGACATGATAGACCAATCATCACCTCCCTGTTGGTAAAATAAGAGGCCCTTTAAGATTATGTTGAGTTATCAGTTGATATCAAAATGGCCAACTACTCACCTCAGCCTCTGCTTCTATCTTCTCCTCCTTCACCATCTTCTCCACCATGCGTTCGGCCAGAGGGAGGAACATGGTCTGGGCCAGCTTCTCATCCTGGGCTGAGATGGCCTGAACACACACATACACACGTTAAGACTAGTCAACAGTGTGTTGGCATATGTTAGAGGGGACGGAAGCCTGCACTGACCTGCATCACCAGACTCATTACAGACCAGAAGTAGTAAGGGTTCTTGGGGACGATCTTGTAGAGAGCCATTCCTGCCTGAAAAAAAAAAAGTGTATTACACGCTGGGTCACTCAGAACACACACACACACACACACACACACACACACACACACACACACACACACACACACACACACACACACACACACACACACACACACACACACACACACACACACACACACACACACACACACACACACACACACACACACCTTTCCGTCCTACCTGCTGCATCTTCTTGTACTCCCCCACGCGGGCGTAGGCCATGAAGAGGTGGGAGTGGTACTCCTCACTGAGGGGCACCTTCTTTACCGCCGCCTCGTACAGCTTGGTAACCAACTCCGCTGAAACCAGACCAAGCACAACACGTTCACCTAACAGCCCGAGATAAGATGTACGTACGGTATTCTGGGGCTGCAGCAGAGAGCACAGAATCATCATCATAATAATACAGTTATATGTCCACATAGTATAGGGCTTGTACATCGCAATGACCGCCTCCATTTTGGAAGTGTAGGAGCATTGGAATGCTAGTCATTATGTTGGTAGTCATGTTCTTTTGGTTATTGTTTAGTAATTCATCATGAAACCATTTGTCATTATGCAGAGACATTATTGTGTTTGAAACTGCCACAGCAGTCTTCCAGGAAGACAAATAGTAGTGTAAGCTAAAAGTTGTACTTTTGAGACAGAATTAACCCAAAATATGAATCAACACCCTTATAGTTTTAATGATTCACAAGTGGCCATGGTATAAGCGGGATAATCCACTCCGAGGTGTGCATGCATCGAAAAAAAGTGCACGATGCGGGGACTAAGAACTTCTTAGCCCCCACGGCGTGCATTACTTTTTCGATACATGCACACCTCGTTGTGGATTATCCCTTACTCACACCACAGCATTGTTAAATACTTGATCCTGATTGCTTGGTCAATAACATTCCAAGGGTGTGCATTATTTTTCAAATGGGACACCTCCGCCTTTTAACAGTTCCAGATCAATTTGCTACACCTCCAGAATTTGAGTCTACTCAAAATGATAATACTTGCTTGCTTGTAGCACGGGCTGTCTGTGAGGTTGTTTATTACCGCCAAAGTTCATTATTAACTAGGCCTGCACGATATCAGCAAAATGTGCGATGTGCGATCACACTGTTCAATATTGCGATGACGATATGACTTGCGATAAATAAGAAAATATTTAAGTTTGCATACAGTTCCTGTCTCTTTCAGATTTTTCAGCTTTAATAGATTCCCTGCTTTTAGGTACTCTCAAACACTGAATAGCTGATGGTAATTACATTAAAAAAAAGGGAAAATAATATTCTTGTGCATGCTTTTATTGAAACCCACATAACATTAATTTACATGTTATTGTAAAAATAAATTAAAGTTTCCTTACCCTGCTCTCAACAAAAACAAAAAATATCTATTGAAATAAAAGAATCTCAGGGGGAAAAGAGCTTAAATAAATAACACAAATAAATTGGATACTGGCTGGATTCGCGGGATCACGCGAGAACTACAAGACCACGTGAGAATCAGGAGACCACGCGATAATTTGTAGATGTCAAAATAGAATGCTCTATGGCTTTTACTATTTCACTTCCTGCCCAGTCGGTCTGCTCTGTTTAAATTGACGCGGTTCAGCAGCGGCTCGCGTCACCGGGGACGTGAGCATCGCGGTCACCGCTGCTGATCGCTGCCACTCTAGTCAATGAAAGCATTTCCACCGAGTGCGCTGCGGAATGTCCCAGCAGCGGCGCGCCGCAGCCGCAACGCTATCTTTACGTAGCGTTCTATTTTTGACGCGAGCCGCTGCTGAAACGCATCAATTTAAACAAAGCAGACCGACCGGGCAGGAAGTGAAATAGTAAAAGCCATAGAGCATCCGGTCAATTTTCAAAATAAAACCACCCTCCCGATCGAACACGGCCACAAATCGTCGTTTATAACTGACTTTGTCTATAGGCTACAGCACAACACATTAGGACATAACAACAATAAACAACACTAAACACAATTAAACCAGACAAAAAAGTAAACATTTACTATATCGTCTACCAACTCATGGTAGAAGCACACAAATCTAGGAAAAACGACCAAATCAACAGCAAATCAACTTCTGACAGACAAAGCAACTGCAAGTCAACTTCGGAAAGGCAAAGTAACCTTTTATTTGTTTGTTCTATTTTGACATCTACAAATTATCGCTTGGTCTCCTGATTCTCGCGTGGTCTTGTAGTTCTCGCGTGATCCCGCGAATCCTGCCGCCTCACAGCGCTACGCTGTAGGGGACGTGAGCGTCGCGTTACGGCTGCGTCGCGGTCACCGCTGCTGATCGCTGCCACTCTAGTCAATGAAAGTATTTCCACCGGGCCGCTGCGGAACGTCTCAGCAGCGTCCCAGGAGCGGCGCGCCGCAGCCGCAACGCTATCTTTACGTAGCGTTACGCTGAATGTCCACTATAAGCGAATGATCGCGCGCGATGTGCCGCCTCCATTCACTTTCTATGGGACGCAAGCAATTCGCTGCGCAAAGCACGCTGGGATTGCTTGCGGCGCGGAGCCAGCTGCGGCGCTGCCTGGCTCCGCTTCTGAATTTGCATAAAGTTGGGAGATTTCAACTTTATGCAAATATTCGCGCAGCGAATCCACGCGGTCACCATTCAGCAAACAGGACGTGGGCGCGGGCCGTGACGTTGATCCCTCTGATTCATTACCACAATGCGGGCGGGAGCTAATTGATCCACTAGTCAACACGCCCCCAGCGAACGAGTCTTCAAGGCGGCGCGATGTCACGCGGATAATTCGCGTATAGTGGACATTCAGCCTTATCCTGCAGGAACGTCAGCGAAGCTTGGCGTCATCTGATTGACTAGTGTGTGCATGCATGGCCCCAAATGTCAGAATGCCACGCCGAGTGTGCATGGCGAACTTATCGCATTACAGACCAGCTTTTGCGATGTGTTTATCGCGAACGTTCACATCGCGATGACGATGAAAATTCGATTAATCGTGCAGGCCTATTATTAACGTTGTTTATACCTTACTCATACACAAGTGTGATGATGATTTATGAAGTGTTTAAGTGGCTAAAAAACTATGACTGCAGTCCTGCAAGCGTGTGCTCATGATTAGGTACTGGGGTGTTGACTTACGTCGGTGCATTTCCCTGTACAGTATGGTCAGAGCCTGTAGGGAATTGTCATCGGTGGGCTCCAGCGTGGCCACTTCCTGTGCCAAAATAAAAGCCTCATCCTGCTTCCCAGTTCGCTGCAAACCGATGGCCTTTAGGACCTGGAAAAAAAAATAGACGGGAAGGGAAGCTGACCCCTTATACATACAATAAACAGATAATCATATCACTGAATAGGTTTATCCTAAGGACACTGGAAACATGGTCAAAACACACTGGTATGGCATTGTTCTAGAAAGGGACATTAGGTGTCTTTAGGATATTCCCATGTCTCAAAAGGTGTCAAACTAGACTCTGCTAGTCTTGTGTTGTTATTAACAACATTTTTACCAACAAGATACGAGCTAAAGAGTGGGGTCTTGAAATTTTATCTTGAATTCTTATAAAGCTTCTTATTCATCAACCAGTGTTGCTAAACAAATGATTAACATCATGGTATTACTGTGGTGTTATCAAGCGCTATGAATAATTAGCTGCTAAACTAAAAATAAATTGAGCTAAACGATATCCCCGTTAATTATTCAAATGAAATACCTCTGGCTTCTTCAAGAGTAAATATCTGAACAACGTACCTTTGCACAATGCAAGTCCTTGTGTTTCTTCAGCAGTTTGTCAGCCTGCTGAATGGCCATCTTATTGTTGCCATTATCAAGGTAATCTAGGGGAAAACAGAGTGCATGGACATCACTGTGAGTGGCAGGAGTCATTATCCGTTATTCAAAATGCATACAATTGAGATAGCATACATAATGTCTGAAAGCCTGTTCAATGTTTCAGGTAAATAGTATAATTAGGTCTGTCTCAAAGTGCCTGGGCATATTTGTCTTGCCTGGACACACACACACACACACACACACACACACACACACACACACACACACACACACACACACACACACACACACACACACACACACACACACACACACACACGACAGCTGTCTGCCAAATTTAACCGCACCAGACAGTACATTGTGGTCTATGTCTATTCTCTCCAGTAAACTTGACGCTTTTGTGATAACTGACACGTAGCACAACAGTCTATAAACCAGATCCTGTGTTCAGTCATTAAGGACATAACATCAAATATGAATCAAGCAGCTCTGATGATTGCCAAAATGTTGTATGAATGCATGACTGCCAGCATGTTGGCATTAAGTACACCGACGGTACAGACTCATTTGCATTAAACCAAACCACAGCAGGCGTCTAAAGCAGACCTAAAGCAAGCGTCTGTATCTCCTTAAATTGCCTATTCAAAAATAGTGTACCATTTAATGACCAATCAACTGCCACCAAACAAAGCCTGATGTCACCGTGTAGTGTGCAAGGGGAGCACAATGTGGACACTGCATAAGCCAAGACAGCGAGAAGAAAAGCGCAGGCGACCGTGAACATGAAAGCTTATATACACTTAGTATTATTATATATATATATATATTATTTGGTTTAAAATCACATTCAACCCGAGAAGACACCGCAAAAGCAATAAAAGTGACACCGGGCGAGCTAGCCAAGTTATCGCGGGCCACTCTGTTGGCTGAGGTTTAGCTGCTAGCATTGTCTCCGGGAAGAAAAAAAAAGAAGTATGCAGCGAATGCTAGCGACACACACACAGACACACACACACACACATGCATGCATTTAACTAGCCCACCGCCGTGTGTGTGTATGTGTGTGTGTGTGTAAACAAGCATGTCTATACTGGGGGGGTCCGGCTAACACATTGTTGCACACCAGCTAGCTAGCTGTCAGACGGCTAGCATTAGCACACAAGGGAGCCCACTTTCTTCGCCTTTTCCTCTCCTCCTTTCCTAACCGTGTGGGACCACATACACTCTCCCTCCCCCCCCCTCCTCCCCCATGGGGTCCAGAACCGAGGAGGGTCCGGTGGTCGGACCGGGACCGGGGACCGGGGCCGGCGGTGGTGGTGGTGGGGGGGGGGGGGGGGGGTCACCGCGTGACACCCCGCGTAAGGTGCACTGTCACCCGGCGCTGCGGGCACCGCGGCTCGGGGTCTGCGACCACCATAACGGGCCGCGAAAAGCGTTTCCAAGGGGACGGAACGGGAAGAGCCGGCAGCCGCACGACGTTGAACAAACGCGGCTTCACGAAAAACGTGTGTGTGTTTGTGTGTGTATATGTGTGTGTTTGTTCCCCCTCACATATACACACACATACAGACACACACACACACAACCCCCCCCACCCCATTGAA
>JAOPHQ010000570.1:385000-465000 GCA_030340625.1 Merluccius polli
CATGCACTTGCTAGCTTAAGTGTCAGTGCGTGTGTGTGTGTGGCAAATGGTTAAAAAAAACGATAGCGATTAACTTATTTAATCAGGCTTTAGCCTGACTAAATAAGGCTTTGTATGCATTTTCTTAAAATAAGTTTCTTTTGACAAAAAGTATAATTTCAAACCAACAGCTAGTTAGAGGGGACAGTGAGACGAGGGGTTTGAGGTTGTTGTTTTTTAAGGAGGCGGAAAAGTATGGACGAATTTAAGGTAGATTTACAGGATGTAAGTAAATGGATTCATAGTACAAGGGGGAAATATCAGGGGATCTGATAATTCATGGCTAGGAGTGAGACACTTGAGTAAAAACAATAAAGCCCATTTCCATAATCCAACCAACAATTCAATTTCAGGCAATTTGCATTCTGTGCAAAAAGATTTTTTTTTCCTTCCTTTCCTTCATTTTAAATAATTCTGCAAAACTTTTTTTTCCTTATTCAGAGTTACGTAGAGGCTTATGATTTGAGTAGAATCTGTACAGTACTGTTTTACCAATGTGGTCAAACCCCCAAATGAATCATGTGAGAAGAGTGACAGGCAGCAGAGAGATGCCAGGGCCCATTTTCTGCTCCGAGCGGGTGCCTCTCCGATGACATCATCATAGTAGGGTTTGAGGGTTGTTTTGCCTCATTGCTCGTGAGCAGCACTCATGCCTCGAATCGGACCCGACTTGCGCAGCTAAAAAAAGAAAGAAGATAAATTGGGGGTAAGGAAAAGAGAAGAAATGACTCAGAATATATTTGTAAAAAAGTGTTAACAGAAAACGTTAGCCACTGTTGACTTCCAGGATGAATGTTATTTGCACAAAGCGAAGGAAAAAAAAGAACAAATATCAAAAGGTTACAATGCCGATATAACAAAACACGCAAAGAGAATGAAAACAAAGACATTACATGCAAACTGATGGGTAAAAGTCATTGGATGCAAAAAAATGATAAAACAGCAGAAAAAATGAGGAAATGTTAATGAGACATAAGCAGCACTGGTCACAGATTGACGTACAGCAGCACCAAGGAATAAAAGTCACAACAGTTATTCCCCAAACACAAATATAAAACCAAAACGGGTTAAGTCACGTGAGCAGTCCGGCGAGCAGCCAAAAGACACGATGAAGAGAAGAAGAAGAAGAAGAAGAAGGTCGATGGAAAATGGTTCTGGGTCATGCCGGCGTGTTTTCTTTTGTTTCAGTTAGACTTACTCAGCCAGTCTCCAGCCTCTCTAGAGAAGAGAGCCTAGTCTTCTGTTGCCGAGGTGCCGCGCACATTTCCCTTGGGACGCATCTAGCGTAAAATTCAGGCGTAAACATTTGAAAAGAAGCACCTCATGACCCTTAATAGCCAACGCCATCATCATCATCATCATCATCATCATCATCATCATCATCATCATCATCATCATCATCATCATCATCATCATCATCATCACTACCATCACATGTTCAAAATATTATATATTTAATATTTAGTCATCAGCATATGCTTTTATCCACAATGACAAGCATGAATATTTTTTTTGGGGTGAAGCAGTTTGCTCAAAGATGCCTACAGGTTTGGCTGTAGACATGGACAACCCTGGGGGTAAGATGTACTGTGTATAGAGAAATGGTTAATCTTTTACCTCCTCCAGCTCTCTCTGAGTCTCCTCCTCCATCCGCCGGATGTCCTCCATGGTCAGCTCTATCCAGCTGTCGATCCAGCAGAACAACTGGCGGTGGAAGTTGGTGAAGATGCGCCTCTCTTGCTGTTAAAGGGTCAGTGAACACCAAAATCACCAGTTTTTTTCAGTTGAAAACTGTTGGTGAACATTTCTGTTATTTTTAGACAAAAAAATTAAAAAGTTGTTAAACGGGGGGAATCCTCAAGAATTCGGCTTAAAACTATTTTCCAGAGTGGTGGTTTTCCATTGGCTGTGCACCCTGGCTCGAGTGAGTGTGACGTGTGTTTTAACAACGTTTGACAATGCTCCTCTCACTTCCTCCTATGAAAACCAATGTGTCTGTTTTTTTCTAAAACCTTTACTGCCCAGATCGCATTTTTGTTTAACTCGTAGGCGAAGGTTGTCCTGCTACAACAGGGGTTTACTTACCCTTTAAAAAAAATAACTAAATAAATAATAATAATTATAAATCACGTTTACTTTGAGAAACATTTCCTTCAAAAAATAAAACACAAATAAAGATCACCTGATAAATATATTTGATCAATGAATATATCTTTTTATATCTTTATCATAACATTTGCACTGTTGTGTATTGACGGTGTCAGCTAAACGTTTTCTCCTCTTAGCATGCCAGCTGCTCTGTTATTTCTTTACTGTAGCATTTTTTTAAATAATACACTTAACTGTCAAGCCTAACCCTTAGGCTTGACTTTGGCTTCTATCGTTTATTAGCATTGGTTAGCATTATTAAGCATTTGTTAGTATGTGTTATTATAAGTAAGCATATGTTAGCACCATAGGTATCAAGCTTTACCCTGTGAATGAAGTTTTCCACTTTGGTTGTCAGACCCCACCACTTGAACTTGACCGTGACCAGTTTGTACGCACACATGTAAGGACAGTCAGACTTCAGCTCATTCTGCCAAAGACAAAAAACAAATACAAATAAATTCATAAATTTAACATGAAAGAAAGACAAATATGAGCTCAGTGAGTAGAGGAACAACAGCCATCAAAGATGCACACATTTTATACTACACTAATTATTGAACGACAGTACCTTCCAGTCCGGACCCAGGGGTCCTCTGCCAGTCTTCTCTGAATGAAACACTGCAGGATCCTCTTCTGGCTTATAGTCCTAGAAGAGTTAAACAACAACACAGACTGATGTTATTGAAGAACCAGGTATTGAAGCCTGGAGCACTATAAGGGGGCGGAAGGAAACGGCCATCAAACATTTTAAACCTGAGATTGGTTGACAAATCTCATTCACTACCGCCCCCCCGAAATGGGAAAGATGTCTAACCAGCTTCTTCACCAACCGTTTAGCATTTAGACTACATGGTGAACACACAACCCAGATAGAGTCCAGACGGGACCCTAGAATCAGATTCTCGAACTGGTCCTAGAATCAGTTTCTGGAATTGTGTCTAGAACTCCCAAGAGCCTCGGCACACGGCTCTCCAGACAGAGTGAGTGCATGAGTGAGTGAGTGAGTGAGTTATTCCCCACAGGCCCCTGAACCCACCACCGCCACGTGTGCTGTTTTAATCCAGCAGACCTGCAGTGTAGGAGCGCTGGCTGTCCACAGCAGATGGACCTCCAGATTAGGCGAGGCACCAAACCTGATCCACTTAAATCATTTAAGTCCAGGCAGAAACGCGGCAGCCCACACCAAGAGATTGGCCTATTGCCTTCTTTCAGACTGTAAAACCACTCTTATTACTTAGTAAGATGCGTCTCCATTGACCTCAAATCACAAGAATGTATGATCCATCTTCATCATCATGCTGAGAGAACAAATGGCTATGAGAGCAGATGACTTAATACTCTCCCTCTAATAACGATAATAATAATAATGTGCATGTATAATCCATCTTCATCATCATGCTGACAGAACAAATGGCTATGAGAGTAGATGAGTAAATACTGTTAATCTAATAATGATAATAATGTGCATGTATATGTATGATCCATCTTCATCATCATGCTGACAAACAAATGGCTATGAGAGTAGATGAGTAAATACTGTCTGTCTAATAATGACGTGTGTGTGTGTGTGTGCATGGGTGTGTGTGTGTCTCATCCACTACCATGACTAGTCTACTAATAACCACAATAACATCTAGATGTTGGATGTTGGTAGAGCCACTTGGATGATAACTCCAATGAATTAGCATCTTAAATGCACAAGGAGAGGCAGTACAGTAGTGAAGTCAAAACTACCGACAAAAATTAGGTCCCATCTTTAATTTGTATTTTTTTTATTTAAGTAGGGACAACGCACATTAATTAACATGAGCACTTGAGTCCAACATGTAAATGTGCCAGATTTAGTCATACAGGCTAATTTTCATCTCTGCAGTCCCTGGCAAAAGCAGCATGTAGGAGCCATCCTCTACCACATGGGGGAGACATCATACTATTGATCAACGACATTGATTATAGTATTGATCAATTATATTTATGCTAGTTATGTTCGTATGTGCTACTAACTAACTAACAAACTACAACTTACCATCTACCCCCCCCCCCCCCCCCACCCCATTTGTATTTGTATTATTGTAATAAGGACATTCACATCCTGCATATTGTGGCATTGGACCTATAACATGTGTGGATAAATTATGGACAAGCAATGTGGAGTGGAAAATGAATTGCGTGTTTTCTTTGTACAACATTCAGACTTACCCCAGCGGCCACTGATTCTCGATTTGCAATATCTATAGGGACGACCTCCACCTCCTTCCAATCAATGTCATTCCAGTCATGGACCTGGCACAGAAAAACAGCAATGAACAAAATAACAGTGATTAAAGGGCTTCTATTTTACGACCAGATGTCATATTGATGAGCCATGGCAAACCATTTCAAAGCCGGTCCTTTTGTGACATCACAAGCGGGAGTGTCTACTCAGATACAGTCCACCAATCAACTGCTGCCAGCCAGGGTGGACACTCCCACATTGTGATGTCAAAAATGGATAAGACTTTAAAATCATGACACATGGTGATAAAATAACTCCCCTTTAATATTTTATACATCAACAATAATAATAAAAATTCATTATTATTGATATATTAAAACAAACAAGAAGTTATGATAGAGAAGATATGGTCAAATGGAACCTACATGGTAGGACTCCAATAGGAATGGTTTAAAATATACACAGATACCAAACGCACAAGAAAGGTTCCCCAACAGAACACATGGGGGGTGCCATCACCTTAGCTCAGGTGATGAAATATTTGTCAGGTGACTTACGTTTTCTAGTGTGCCCATGTCAGGTTTATGCCACGTCTCGATCTTTATCATGAAGTCGTCTTTCATGTACTCATTCTGAGGACGAAAGAAAAAAACATTTTATTATATCAAGGCGAATGATCCCTTTCATGTAGTTTGAAATGAAATCTAGGAAAAATTCTCCCGCCAAATTGAAGCAGTTTTTAAGCACTACAAGCACCAGCTACAACTGTGTTACGTCATAAGATGCACTTACTGTCAGCCAATAGGAACTCAAGTTAAAGATTGCCATGAATGGAGAGTTCTGAGAGGAGTATTTAAATCCTACAGCCAATCCAATCAACCAATTAGACGTTTGGATTGAAACAACATTGCTAGTGGTTCGATGCTTTGCCCTCACCTATTTTCAGCTTGCCACTAACCAGCAGGGAAGCTAGCTTATCATCAAGGAACGACAACACTGAGCTTTGCTCAAGAAAGAATGCTCCTATTTGATTATTTTATGTTGTCAATGGTCTTGCAAAAAAAACTAAACAAAAGAAAGTCTAAGCTTAGAGTCTTACAAACAACTCACCGTCACAACTGCAAGAAAAGAAGCCAAAAAAAAAAGACAAGAGAAATCAACATCAGTACCGATATTTAATATATATATATATTTATATATACATGTGTATATATATATTTACAGTACACATTTAAAAAACAGATCTTTTTTTGGTAGGAAAAAAAATGTTTTGTCATGATTTAAGACGTTCAAATGCAGCTGCAATGTGTTTCTAAAATGTAAAGTTATCTCGTTACTCACTGGTGCGACAGTATGGATAAGCATTCCAGGCTTTTTCGTGAAAAGTTAGCGCTCCCTCTGGCGCGATCATTTTCACAAAACCCGGGACTTTGCTACGGAACAGAGACACAACACAACCAATCAGATGGAATCGTTGTGATGATTTATTCAAGACGTAACGTGGCGTGCCCTGATTAATTCATGGAACTGAGCGTCTGCCCCGCCCGGTAACCTGAGGCCTGTTCAATATCGATATTGGCATGTCAACATTGCTTACGATGCAAGGTATCTGAAGCAGTCGATTTGCCATCGCTGAACACATCCACAGGTGGCCGTTTTTTATATATTCATTAATTAATGTATCATTAATTACAACAAGTTTAGTATAACCAAAATCAATATCAATCCAGGCAGGTAAACATTTCTTAAAACAGAAGGTATACGATATGTGTAAGAGGAAGTTAAAGCAGTTTGCTATTGCTGAATGTTCTGTTACAGCAGAAGTCTGATGTCGTAAAACAGGAGAGTGTGACTGCCTCTTGCACAGTGTACTGTAGACCCTACCTCTTTAGATGGTAGATCTTGTGTGTGAACTGTCCCTTCTCGCCGCACTCCATCTCATACGGTTCATTCTTCAGCACCTCGATGCCCTCCCCGCCCCCCGTCTCGTTCTTGCTGGCCTCAGCCACTGAGTACAGCTGCCCAACTTGGTACTGTGCAAGATGGAGGGAGAGTGAGAAAGAGAAAGAAAGAGTGGGAGAAAGAAAGTGAGAAAGAAAGAGTGAGAAAGAAAGAAAGAAAGAACAAAATATGTGAGAAGGATGTGAGATGTTGATTGTGTGTGTCATTATGTGCAAGGTCAGCAATTCTCCAAGTGGTAGGAGAGGAGGGAGAGCGGTTGCTGGTATATTTGATGAAACTGCTAAAAAAATAAAAATGGTCTCTGAACCACTGTGCTACCTCGTAAACTATCAAAATAGTCCATGATCACTATCATGGACTATTTGGTTTTGCGCTAAAGCAAATGGAATACAGTAAATTAATATTAATTATAAATTATATACAAGTGTAGTATTGAAACAAATGGAATAAAAAGTATGCAAAAGAAAAACATATTTAAAAGGCATACTGCACTACATTGGCAAATTGCTGCACTCTTAAAATATATATAAAATGTATCATAAATAATCATAATCATAAATGGAATATTTCTATCTATTCAACTACGTTGGCTGCAACGGCTTACACTAGATTAACCCGCTGGTCACCTTTCTGCATCAACTGATAGGCTGGAGTTGATCTATCCAATCTGGTTGGACACTCATTTGTGATGTCACTACTGGAAGTGTCCAATCAGATTGGTGGTAAAATATGGGCCCTCTGAGAACTAAGTCTATGTTGGTTATCTTGCTGTTCTTGTCATTTTACCTTTATATTCCATATTGAAAAATATTAACCATATCAATGCCTTGCATCGTTTTTTTCAGCACAACCTCATCTTTATTGCCTGACCATTCTTTCGTCACTTTGAGACACTGATTCAATACACAGGACTAAAACACAAATAAAACAGTGAAGATCCGTTTTTCAAATTAGAATTTTCTTTCACTTTCCAAAGCCATCAACCGTTAGTGCTCACCTCTTCCACAGAGACAGGTAGAACCACACGGCTGGGAGAAGCAGGGCATGGAGATGGGTGGAGAGCAGAGAGAGAAAGACAGATCAAGTTAATACAAATATCAAATCGTGCTTACATGACTCATGTTATTATACAACTTAATGTTGACTGATTGGACTAGAGAGAGAGAATGAATTGGACAAACACAGGAGTATACACTCATTCTACTCTATTTTTCATTCTATTCTTCTTTTTCAAATGTCTGTTTTTTATCACACAATTAATAATGAAATTGACATTCTTTCTTTCTTTTAAAGAATACACAATGTCTGTATTGTATTGTCTGTTGCGTGTAGAATATCTGCCAGCCATTCTGATGGTTCAGCCTTTAGCCTCATGATGAACAAGCAGCACTACAGTCTGCACTATTTCAAAACAATGGCAGCACACAAGGACAGACAACTGCTTTATTTGAAATCCACCAAATAACGATGTTAAAAGATGTTAGCACGGAACGCCTTTTCTCAGAGGGAAAGATGTTGCTTCACTTCTGACGGATTCTGCAAGAGTGATTGGATAATCTTTTTTTTTTAAAAACCATATGCCATTGCGCATATGTTGAAATCAATTGCTGCCCAGCCCAGCCGGGGACTGATATTCATTGCGAAACCAAAACCATAATATCTGGATTGTCCTAAGAAGCTTGGAGCCACAATGCTAGTTGTAACATGAAGCTCACTTTAGCTGGAGAGAAGAAGATTGGTCCCGATTTTCTAATTCAAGGCAAAGATTACAACTATCTTTGCTCTATAGCATTGTTTCCTTTATGCTGTGTCCAGAGTATGTAGAAGTGCCTTTTGACCATTCAGGCTTGCCGTCATGGGCCTCTATTTTGTCTGTGAATATAATAATATAAAACTGTAGAAGTGGCAAAGAAATCACTGGGGTCTGACCAATAGGAAATTATATTTGACAAGGTTATATTTGATATTAATCTTAACATCCCAGCAGATTCACGTTCTCCAGATATCTTCAGTTACTCTGTGGGCAATGTTGGTAGAATGAAATCCAATCGATTCTAGTCACTTTTTCTTCACAATGTTTTCCACAACCTTCCACCAAAGCCCTGTCTCAACATAATAACATGTCACCCAGTTTATTGTACACCGTTGCTCGTGATTCATGATCTATAAAGTTGGCAGCCCAAAATACAATTTTAATTAATAATGCATGTTAACATAGATCTATTTTAAACGTTAATGCAATAAACATTTGAAAAAATGTGTCAAAATGTTCACTTTGTTGGGCTCCAGGGAGATGCATAAAAACAAGGTGGATCCATTGAAATAAGTACGCAGTGAAACAAGTACTCCTGTCTGAATACTGTATTGATTTTATACACACGCAGTTCTCAATATTGAGCATACACCATGGTTGGCAAGTAACCCAGGCCGAATGCTTCTGGTTCTGGGTTCGTAAGCAAGTAACATTTAATATAAGGTCCTAGAATATCATCCACACATGATGTTACCATGTCAAAGCAGAGACAACCACCGAGATTAAAGTGTCAAAAGGCAAGAGAAACTGTCAAAGGCTGGGCTCACCCAGTCTTTTGAACACCACTACAAACTAGTATATATATATATATATATATATATATATATATATATATATATATATATATATATATATATATAGGAATGTGGTTCTTTGAGAAAAGAAAGACACGTTTTAACAAGAGAATCAATGGGAAGGCAATCAATCGATACCAATTTCAGTGTTGTTTTACTTCAATACAATGCAACGCTGTGTAGGTTTAGATGTGTGTGTGTTGATGCATTAGCGTTAAACCAGTTAAATGCAGTGGGGTTGAAGAGGCATCACTACCAAGAACCTCAACCAACGTACTGGTAACAATGCATTGATTACAATATGAATGTACCGACTGGTGAAGGTAACTGGTGAGAGAAACGAGGACTTCCTGAAAACGGTTGCCAGAGCGACAGCAACGGCTAACAACAAGGCTAATTGTACGGACGTGACAGGCGACATTGTGTCAAGCCGTATTATTATTAACATCATTATAATTCATGATAATTTCCCCCTTTTCAATACATCAGATTTTAACTTCACTCCGTCAGATTTAGTAAGAAATACCGAACTTGGTTTAGTCCCCCATATTGAACAAAAGCGACAAGCGTTACCGACGTAACCGTCGGCCGACAACGGGCGGCGCTCCGTGGGACCGTTATACCCGCCGCCCGCGGGACCGTTATACCCACCGCCCGCCACCCAGCTGGGTGAAGGTAGGTCTGTAGGTATGTCTGTAGGTAGGTCAGTCCGACTATGGCGGACGGCCCCATAGGGGTTTAGTAGTCCTATAGGGGGGGTTTAGTAGTCCTATAGGGGTGTTAGCCGGATAGCACCGCGGCTAGCCGCTAGGGAGCAGCTAAATCCAGCGAGGACGGAGCCTTAATCTGGGACTCACGAGACCGCGGGTTTACAGGGACTCCTGGACCCGGGGGGGAGCGGCGGGTCCATGGGGGACACATATAGCCGCATTTTAACGTCCACGTTAACCGACACGCACTCGCCCCCCCCTCCCCATGGTAGTTTGTGTTACACAAAGTAACGTATAGCCACACACACACACTTAGGCTTAGACCAGCAACGCCTAAATAGACCGGTGCCTTCCGCCTGTCATCCGCCTCCCGGTCCGCCCCAGCTCCTAGCAGTCCTTTCTTTTTATACAAACAAAAGGGCTATCTTCATCTTCTTCACGACCGCGATAAACACCAGACAACAAGTACACAGAGCTCATTTTAAAAACCGAGGAGAGGGGGAAAACATACGTCGACAAAATTGCATTGAAATACTTCAACTCACTATTCCTTGACGAGCACCATCTTCGTTCCGCGGCTGCTACGGCTGCGCAGTAGGGGCGGTGGAGGGGAGGGTGGGGGGCGGGGTGTGTGTGACGTCAGACGGGATTATCAACAAGTCCGGTCCCGCCCCCCCGAGAGGTTCTGATTGGCTGGCGGTTCTGGTACCCGCCGCCACAGCCTCTTCACTCATGACGTCTGATGTCAACACTCACACACGCACGCACACGCACGCACACACGCGCACACACACACACACACACACACACACACACACACACACACACATCTGTGTTTTGGGATGATTTTTTAGCAATGATGTACGTGTGTGTGTGTGTGTGTGTTTGTGTGTGTGTGTGTGCATGTGTGTGTGTGTGTGTGTGTGTGTGTGTGTGTGTGTGTGTGTGCGTGTGTGTGTCTGTTTGTGTTTGTGCGTGTGTGTATGTTTGTGTTTGTGTATGTGCATGTGTGTGTATGTATGTATGTATGTGTGTGTGTGTGTGTGTGTGTGTGTGTATGTGTGTGTATGTGTATGTATGTATGTGTGTGTGTGTGTTTTTTGTGGAGGCATCGTTGCGTCTATGAGTAACGTTATCGGGGGTTTTCAAAATAAAAGCCCTGTGCTGCTTTAATGGTTTTATTGGGGGGGGGGATGCACGTGTTCTAATATTGAGGGGGACGTAACCCCCCCCCCCCCCCCCCCCCCCCCCCCTACTATGCACGCACACACACACACACACACACACACACACACCTGCCGTCTAGTCTGAGCCTATAGGCCTTTTTCACAGCAGACATTTTGACTTGTCATAGTGGGCAAAGCACAGGTGTTACTAACAACATTACCGACGGCTCTGTCCCAGTAAGCTGTGACAGTGAGCCGTCACAACGCCAGCAATTCAGCCGTCATTCATTTGATTATTTACACCTGTGCTTTTCCCACGACGACAAGTCAAAATGTCCTCTGTGAAAAAGGCCCATTACAATACATCCATGGTCTTTACACGCTCGTAACATTTATAATACCTCTTACTACAATGTGTGGTGGAAAGTAGCCGTGATTTGTAGATCCAAATGCTGACAAGCAGTCCAGTAATGTAAAACGTTCATCGTTTAATTGCCCATATAAAACTTCCTATACAAATGGAAAACGCTTTAATTTACAAAATAACTCACAACTGGCATGTAACAATATTTATAACAAGTGATCCACAGCCGCTCGCGCCAAGTAGTTAATCAACATACAAGCGTTTGGGTAGACAAAATGCATGACACGTGCTGAAACCGCAGCCAGCATTATCAAAGTCTCTTTACAGTGTGCTTGAAAAGGCATTGGGATACGTCCCTTTTAGTTCAGTTGAGGAACAAATGCAAAATCCAAATAATTAACACTTATATTGTATCTTTCCACTTGGGTTACACAAGAAGGCACATTCATCACAAGCATAAGATCAGTGTGATACGTCTTTGCAGTCGGTACATGCCGAGTCTTATTTCCTCACGCAAATCAGTCTTACTTTTCCTAATGATTTTGCCACGATTGAGAGTGGATACACAGAGTGAGTGATCGATACTGGCTTCTCAAGAAGCGTCTCCAAAGTTCAAACCACCATCAACATTTCGAAGAAGGGAAAAACTTCCCGGTCGAGATCGCCTTATATCCGTTCTCGGCGGGGAGCGTCACCGCCGAACCGAATTCGTTCAACTTCCCGGCCGGACTTCGAGACGTCGACAAAGTCGGCGGCTTCGTCTCTGCTTTCCTCCCCTGTCCGGAGGCTTGCCTCCCGGCGGTTCGATCCTCGCCTGTGCATTCGTGTCTCGGGGAAAGATTAAGCAAACCCAAGACGTCCCGTTGGACCGTGCTCATCCTCTTGCCGCCCGCGCCGGCGAGGACGCGCCCCGGCCTGGGGCCCTCGCTCTTCTGGCTCACGTTGGCCCAGAACGACTTCAAGTTACGGACGGAGTGGACGCCGTCGTCCGGCGGCGGCTCGGCCGTCGGGCTGGAGGACGCGGAGAAGGACCCGGTCGAGGAGCGGGACGCGGCCGGCGACGGGGCGCTGCCGTCGGGGGACGACACCGCGGACACCGGGGAGATGGACAGGTCGACGGAGGAGCAGGAAGGCGACGCGCTGGACGTACGCAACCTGGAGGTGGCGATCTCCGCCCGCCGCTGGACGCGCCTGGGTCTCCGGGTCCGGCGAAAGCGTCGAAGACGGAGGAGACAGCGGGAAAGGGAAGGCGTGGTCCTTGAAGGAGAGGGAAAGAGAGGGAGATCGAGACGGGGCGGGGCTGTTGTGAGCGGAGCGCGGCTTCTGCGGCGAGACGGACGGCGCCGACGACACCGATAAGCGGGCGGTCGTCTTCGGCCGAGTCGGCGGAGGAGGAGGAGGAGGCTGCGGCGTCGGTGTCGAAAGAGGAGCGGACGGCGGCGGCGGCGGCGGGAGAGAGGCGGAGGGCGACAGAGGCGAGGAGCAGGCCTGCAGGCTGGCTCTGCTGCTCGGCCTGCTGAAGGCGCTGGTCACCGACGGACAGAACCCGCGGCCGCCGCCGCCGCCGCCGCCCGTGGGACTCAGGGACGGGGACGCGGGCGCCGAGGCGGCGGAGGACAGCGACCCGCCGCGGGCTGCCCGCTTCCCCTCGGGTCTGATGCACGCCGGGCCCCTGGTGGCGCTGAGCTTCTGGAGGTTGTCCACCGCCTCCAGGTGACTCTGGGTCTCCGTGAGGATCTTCTGGGCCAGCTCCTGGGGGTCCAGGAGCGCGGTCGGGACCCGCTCCTCCTGGGACTTGATGGTGCTGTCCGTCTCGGTGCTGGACTGGTCCGACTCGGAGCTGCACACCTTGCCTTTCCTGAGTGGCGACGAGCTGGGGGGAAAAAAGGAGCGTATTAAAATTGCAACTGACTTCCCAATATGAACATATGAGACATGTCCATTGTCAATATGAGACAATGGACACACTACCGGCTTGATATTAAATTGACTTAACACTAACAATTTACTCCATTTAATACAACAAAATATGAATGTAATGAATATATGTTTTTATTAGTGATGGGCCGATAACGGTGTTATCGGCGGTATTAACGCGAGAGTCTAATATTTTTATCGCCGATATATTTGCGAACCGAAATCGTCCGGTAGCACCCCCCCCCCCCCCCCCCCCCCCCCGCTCAACAATCGGGCAACTAAAGCTTTTTTTTTTTAATAATCGGGCAACGGAGCTTTTTTCAATAAAAAGCTCCGGTAGCACCCCCCCCCCCCACACACTTTTAGTCATTATTTAGGTAATATAAGTCATTATTTAGGTAGCAAACACATATTACGGACACCTTCGACATCATTCAAAGGAGCCACTTTAATCTAGATTAACCTAGATTAATTTCAAGATTACCATTAGATTAATCGAGATTAAAGATTTTAATCTATGCCCATCTCTAGTTTTTATATTAAGAATTCTGATGAAATGGGAGTAGTTTGCCCTTGTATATGTATATATAATACGGCTTGTAATAACGTTCTCGTTTTATATGAATTGAAGGACAAGAATTGAAAAAGATTAAAACCCACTCTCGAAAATATGTTTTGATACGTCTGATAATCTCTCGATTTGAAAATATTGTCACTTCTAAGTGGAACTTACAGTGAGGGCACAGGCTTGGGGCTGGTGGCCGTCTTGATGGCCATGAGTGGGGCTTTAACTGGAGACGTAGGAGTGCTGATGGATCCCCTGGAAGATACGGTGGCTCCTCCTCTTCCGACTCCACCTCTGTTGTGCCTCTGTCCCCCAGGTAACGGCAGTGTGCCGCAGTCCCTACCTCCTCCTCCTCCTGCTCCTCCTCCTCCTCCCGCTCCTCCCGCTCCTCCTAACGGTTCACTGCTTATAATGGAGAACCCGTCGTACTCCTCTCCTCCCTGCTTGCCTCCCGCCGCACCTCCTCGACAGCCCAGCCGACCCAGCGACAAGCCATCCGAATGCCGACCTCCCCCTCCTCCTCCACCTCCACCTCCTCCACCACCTCCTCCACCACCTGCCCGGTGTCTGTCTAGATCGTGTTGGCTGATGATATCGCTTCCCGCCGGCTCGGGCCTGGACAGGAAGCTGAGGGAGGAGGCCAGGGAGCTGAGGCTGTAGACGGAGATGGCGTCGCAGGAGAGGGTGTCCGGGTAGACGGGGGGCGGGTAGGGGGGCTGGGACTGGTAGCAGCCCATGGGTGGGGGTAGGGAGTGGGGCTGGGAGGAGGAGGCGCACTGGGAGGACGACAGAGACTCCAGGGAGGAGGAGCTGTCCATGCTCTGACGCTTGGGGAGTTCGGAAGCATCTGAAGAAGAACAACAAGAACGAAAGACGAGGAGAAATGAGGTTCAAGAGAATCAGGAGGCGATTTTAACAGATGTTTTGGAATAACAGATGTTTTTGTATGATAATACGAATACAACAATAAACTGGTGATTTGGTTTGGAGATGAACATCCAAGTGGGGGTTTTTTTTTTTGTGTTTTTCCTCACCGAAGAATCCCAGGAGAGAATTGAGAGCAAAGTGCATGGTACGCCTGCTGGCCTGCTTCCCGGTCTTCAGAACCACCTCCTCCTGGCCGACCTCACAAAGGTCAAATCCTTAGTGACACGCAGATTAGAAAGTTTAGAGGGGTGCCAGAGGCGGAGCAGGTCGTGGTTCAACCGGAGAGGGAAGGTCTATCCTTGACCTCTCCTTCACTGGCTGCCAGAGCAGTACTGAGGTGTCCTTGAGCAAGCAGGACGCTTCTGATACGCTGGTCGTTGCTGACCATGGTTGGGCACTGCCAGTGGTGTTTGTGTGTGTGTGTGTGTGTGTGTGTAAAATAACTTGAGATGGCTGACAGTGGTGGTTAGCAAAGTGCTTTATAAATACAGTCCATTTAGTCTTACTCTTAATCACAAGCCTTTGCAATAGGTACCTTCCTATGCTTTCAATAATGGATCAGTACTGTTATTATTATTCATAGGCATACGTTCATCTTTTTCATTGCCAACGACGGCAGTGTTTATTCTTGTCCATTGGAAGACAGAATTAGCGTAGCAGCGTAACTCACCGAGAGCAGCCAGGAACTCGTGGCAGCCTGGCAATCTCCAGAGCTGCACACTTATAGACACTTGGATGGGAACCAATGAGAAGTCTTGGTCTTTGTCACCTGACTGCAACTGCACCAGTACCTGGTGAAGCTTTGAGGAAAAAGACGGGAAGTGAGCGCAGAATTTCCTCACACATGTACATGTAGGCTGTAGTTCGTGTATTTCTACGTGTCTACTGATGTAGGCCCTTTTTAGTGAAGCCAGGAGAGACGATGGTTACGATAGTTTAATCATCCGGACCGGCATGGCCCTTTAAAGTGTTCACAGGGGGAGAGCGTTGATGTGAATGCAATAAGCAGGCCTTGGTGCTGGAGTGCGGCCATACCTTGCTGATCAGCTGTTCTCCGCTCTCCGACTCTGTCACCAGCTTACACAGAGCCAGCAGAGCCGAGGGAGGGAGACCTGGCAACGCACAGTACAACAGGAGAGAAGAGAATAGAATAGGATGTCACACTTAAGCTAAACACATCCCAGAGATACAGACGGCAAACATTGATTATAATGTCAAGGATTGGTTGTTTGGTCTGTGATATTTGTTTCAGCACCACGCACATTTTAAAGCAAGCCGTAGTTATGGAACCGTATTGATTGCTTTTAGATGAATAGTGATGTTTATTAGAAATTTGTCAAAGAAATTTCTTGTCAAAGAAAATTGTACCTCTAGTGTCCTCTAGTGGCAATCTAGTGGAAATTAACCATCATGTATTCAAGGAGACCATGGGGGTCATTTCAATAACCATATGCACACTAAACGCTTGAGGAACAGTTAAGTAGTTTTTCCTCCGAAACGTTAAACGATATAAATGCATGTAGTACCGAGCAGGGCCTGTAGGGTGGTGCTGCAGTGCTGCAGGCGGTTCCCAGGGTCCATGGTGGGGAAGAAGACGGCGGCGGCGGCAGGGAGACCGCCGGCCCCACCGCCCCCGGAGCCGTCCGACCTGAAGCCCACTGAAGACAGCAGGGCCTGCCAGCCAGGGACCCCGCCGACCTTATGGAGACCAGAGGAGGGGATGCTTCAACATCCCCATACGAATGTACCACTCAACACACACAGATGTGTTTCTCTGTGTTTCATGGGGACATGTCCATGGACATGATTGAAGTACAGATATATGAGCAAACACACACTTTGTCTATGTCGCTACACGCCAGGGCGACGGACAGCCCGTTTCATCTTTCTTGCTTTTCCAGTTTCATTTATGATAGACTAGTGGAGGAGGATGACATACTACGTTCATACATGTTCATTTGTACAACATATTGACCTATCATAGATATAACCAGATGTCACTGAATTTGAGAACAACTGACAACTTTTGGCGGACTACACTGAGAGTCACAGACTCAGAACCATGAATAATGGCGTACCTGGACTAGAGTCTATGCTTTGTAGGTATGTGTACACAGACATGATGAGGTGCAGACGCAAGGGAAGACCCACTTGCTCCTAAACACACACACACACACACACACACACACACAGACCTTGTTCTCTATGCTTTGCAGGGAAGTGTACATGGGGTTACATTGACCACTCTGGATGCGCTGCAAAGACTTCTCTACCTGCGCAGAGAGAAAACACAGGTTTCCGAGGTAAAGATATGACCATCACTGGGTAGAAATAACCATCAGAGTGGAGGCTATTTAAATACTGGGTGATTTTAATAGGCTTTCAGTTTTGGGGACGCATTGAGACGTCATACGGAACGGATTATGATAATCAGATTATTATGCATAATCTGATCCAGGAGGTGTATATTGGGGCCTAAGAAAGACACCACTGATTATCTTATCATTAAAAAATATGGTGTGTTTCTCTGATAATATTTTTCAAAATAAAATGCTTACCAAGTGTAAAAGAACTCGAAGGGCATCTCTGGCCCGGTCTGGGCATTGGAGGATCTCCGTTAGCGCTTCGCCAATCATAGACTTAGGGCTGTTCAACTTCACATCACAGCCAATCAGCATATAGCCTAGAAGAATAGACCCATGGGTTCGGTGTAGTTCAGTTACTTGCATGCCTATTACAAGTAATAAACAAGTTCTGTGTGTGTGTGTGTGTGTGTGTAGAACCCTCACCGGCCCAGTGTGTGGGGTGGGAGAACAGGGGGCTGCTCTGCACCGTCTTCATGGCCTCCGTCAGCGCGGCGCTGGCCCGGGTCCCGTTGAGGAGGGCCGCGTAGAACGCCTGCGTGAACACCTTGGAGGCGGCCGCCGGTACCGGCCACTGAGATACGCACACACACTGGACCCCCGCCGCCAGCAGGGCGCGGGTCAGACCCACCACCCCGTCAGCCGTCACCCTGTTGCTGGACTCGGGGAACATCCTGCGACAACAGGAACAGGAAGTCAAGTCATTTAAAAGACTGAATCTGAAGGACGTTTGAAGTTCAGTGTCAAATGAGTAATAACTCATTTCACTGCTGTTGTTTAGATTTTACACATTTCTTTTAGTAACTAAACACTCAAGATTTTGAAAGATTTGGTAAAAGGTAACATGATAATAGGAAGTCCGATTAAAACCGAATATGTTCACCAATATCAAGGACTAGTCTAATAATTATTAGATTTAGCTGAGAACAAGGCGATATGTGAGATGCATTCAGTGATATGTTATACGTTATAGGTCATAGGTTAAAGGTCATAGGTTGTAGGTCACACCTCAAAACCACCAGCTTGACGTTCAGGCTCAGGTTGAGTATATCAGCGGCGGTGAGCAGGAAGTCTTGCAGCGGTGGGCTGTCAGCCACGCTCTCCCCATCGCTGACGTCGCTTTCCCCGTCCTCGCTCCCTGTATCCCCAGTGGCCCCGTGTCTGTCTGGGCTGCTGCCACCGTGGGTCTTGGTCTTGGCATCACCTCCCCCGCACGCCACTTGTTCCACGGGTCGACGACGCGCCCGGCCCCTCGCCGGCGTCGTATCCTGGCTGGGGGCGAGGACCAAGGCGGCGAGCTTCCAGGAGACGTGAGTGGCGAAGTGGACGCACTGCGCCTGCCTCAGCAGGGCCACCGCGCGCTCCTTGGTGGCGGCGGCCCCGGTGAGGGGGGCGCGGCCCAGCTGCTCCCCCAGCCAGAGGGCCTCGTCGTGGGCCGAGGGCAGGGGCCCCCAGAGCCAGCGGTCCATCACGTTGGAGGGGAGCAGGGGGGCCCCGACCACCGCGGCCACCGAGCCTCCGTCCGAGCTCGACAGGGAACCCCCGCTGCGAGGGAGCTGTGGCTGGTGGGGGGGGAGGGGGGGGGGGGGCATGGTCAGAAAAACACAACACTTTGTGGGCCGGGATAGTGCAGTGGCTAGGATCGAAACGTAATGGTTTCGATCCCCGCTACCTGCTCCTTCACAAGAGGTATCTGAATTCACTGTAAATTGCATCTGGTAAAATCGTCTAACGCTAAATGGCTCAATCACGCTTTAACTGTTACTGCTAAAGTAACCCTACTCAACAAGCACTGTTGCCATGCGATATTTTCTGCTGTACACACCTTGACGGCGGCCCCCAGGCTGCTGAGCGAAGGGACGGAGATGAGGCTGAAGCGCTCGTACAGGTACTCGTTGGACGAGCTGCCCTTGAGCAAGGCGAAGGGGATGAGGTACAGCTCCCCCTCCAGCACCAGCACCAGCTCCCTGTGTCTGCCCACCGAGCTGCCGCTCGACATCAGGCCCTGGAGACAGGATGACATCACGAGGATGATGCAGGATGATGACATCACGACGATGATGCAGGATGATGACATCACGATGATACATGATGACAATATGATGATGAGGGAGAATGACGACACGAGGATGATATAGGATGACAACATGATGATGAGTGAAGATGACATCGTGATCAGGGTAATGTGGTGATGACATCATGATGATGACAGCATGATGATGACATCATGATGACGACATCGTGATGATGACAACATGATGATGACAGCATGATCATGACAACATTATGATGAAAACAAGAGGACGACATCATGAGGATGACAACATGATGATGAAAACATGAGGATGATACGGGATGACAATATGAGGCGGAAACACGAAGATGACAAAATGATTTCACCATGATGTTGACAACATGATGTTGACAAGATAAGAATGACAACATGATGATGAAAACATGAAACAAAGAGGGATTAGTGAAAAAAAACATGTCCTTTGCAATACATTTGCAAACAACGTTTCTACAGCTGCACACACACACACACACATACACACACACACACACACATACCACTTCCATGGGTCCTATTAGCAGGTCGTAGAGAGCTCGTAGAGGAGGCTTGCTGACGGCGAGGCCTCGTCTCTCGCTCACTGGAGATGCTGTGGTGCTGTGTACACTGCTCTGACTGCTCCAGGAGACACACACACACACACACAGACACAGACACACACACACACATACACGGTCATTGGCTGATGCCAGTGAGATTGACGCAACATCACATATATGATTTCCTAAGTAATGGAGCAGTGCCAACTATCATAGAATGAGTGAGTTCATGAGTGAGTGAGTGATTGAGTAAACCAGTGAGTTAGTTAGTTAGTTAGTTAGTTGGCTGATTGGTTAGGGTTAGGTGTTAGGCGTTAGATGTTAGGTGTTACGTGTTAGGTGTTAGGTAATAGGGATAGGGGTAGGGTTACTCAGTAAGTAAGTAGGTTTGTTAGTTAGTCAAGTACCTGCCATGTCATCACAACAGTACCTGCTGTAATGGCTGTCCACTCCCAGGGCCTCTCTAGCATTGGAGATGTACTGCTCCAGAGATTGGCCGCTTCCATTGACTCCGCCCCCAACAGTACTGGCCCCGCCCTCCTGGAAGTCAGACCTCTCTCCTCCACTCTCTCCAAGATACACCTGGTGGAACTTTATAATACCTGGGAAACAATTACAGTAAACGTGTGTCAGAAACAAAGACTGTATGAAATAGGTTAGGGAAAAGTAAGCCTGTAAAGCCAGTAAAGATAATTTAGTCATTTAGCAGACGCTTAAATCCAAAGATACTACAAGTGAGGACAAGAAATTGAGATAATGTGTATGTGTGTGTGTATGTGTGCGTGTGTGTGTGTGTGTGTGTGTGTGTGTGTGTGAGAGTGTGTGTGTGTATGAGTATGAATGTGAGTGTGAGTGAGAGAGAGTGTGTGTAAGTAGATAAGCTTTATTTATATAGCACTTTTCAAAAGACGGTTACAAAGTGCTTCACACACACACACACACACACACACAAAAAATATAAATGAATAAGTACATGAGTAAAAAAAACCAATACAAAAATACAATATAAACAGTATAATATATTAAATAATATTACAATATGAAACAGCACAAAGAGAGACAGACCAAACAAAAACATACCAAAAGGTAAGAAATGTACAATATAGTTACAAGATAAAACAATTACAATATAAAACACAGCACAAAGAGTGACGGACCAAACAAAAACATACCAAAAGATAAGACAGGGATGGAGAGCTACAGAAAGGCTTGCCTATAAAAATGGCTTTTTAGAAGCCGCTTAAAGTAAACCGTCCAAAGACAAATCTGAGAGGTTGAGGAAGATGACTCCAGAGGGTTGGGGCTGAAACACCAAAGGCTACGAATGGCCTTTGTTTTGCAATTGGAGCGAGGAATGGATAAAAAGGCAGAGATTTGAGGAACGGAGCGGTCGATAACTGGAATGAATAACGAGGAGATCAGAAATGTAACTGGGGGCAAGGTTTGTGTGTATCTGTGTGTGTGTGTATGTGTGCGTCTGTATGTGTGCATGCATATGTGCTCACGTGTGTGTGTGTGTGTGTGTGTGTTCTCCCATACCTTTCCCAGGCGACAGCAGCCAGCTGTAGAGGAAGCCCCCGGCCAGGGAGTAGTAGAGCACCATGGCTCTCTGTCTGCTCACCACGTCCAGCATGTGCTCCACGCTCACCGCCGTGTAGGGGTCGGAGGTCACCGCCTGCTCCCCGCCCTTCTGGTGCTCCATCAGCAGGTCCTCGAAGGCCCGTGGGCGACCTCGCTCCGCTATGGCCAGAGCCTCGTCGTGGCGACCTGTCGATGATGATGAGGAGGATGAGGATGATAATGAAGTCAACTATTATATAGCCCTTAATCACAGTTACACGAAGAAGAAGAAGAAGAAGAAGAAGAAGAAGAAGAAGAAGAAGAAGAAGAAGAAGAAGAAGAAGAAGAAGAAGAAGAAGAAGAAGAATTGGGAGAGATCAGATTAGAAAGAGAGTTGAAAAACAAAAACATGGATGATGAGAAATGGACACATTTTAAATCTAAAACACAAAACCTAAAACAAAATAAAAGCAGTCCCATCTAGGTAGAAAGATGAAAGATGATACAATACTAGTTCTACCTAATTTAAATAAAGCTACGTTTTCCCTATAAAGAAATGAGAGACGAGTGAGAGAGCGTTACCAAGGCTGACCAGCACCCTCTGGAGAGCCTGGTAGGTGCTGGTCTGAAGGTCCAGGAGAGAGATCTTGTTCTCCGCACTGGGCTGGGTCTCGTGGCGAACGGTCTCGAACAGCAGAGACGCTCTGTACAACTACAACACACACAAAAGATAATATTCTTAGGAAATATGTTGTATATTAAGTACAATATCCACAGTTTTACTAATCTTGGACCGGAAACCAGAAACCGCAAAGGGCGGAGTTACGCCTTGTTTCCTGTTTCGTTGCGAAGATATTCTACCGAAGAAAACTAATTTGCGCGAGCGAATTAAGCTTTCAGAAGGGGATTGTATTCCTACAGTGGCCTGCCTACACAGTGTTGATTTGAAACCTTTACAGACACTTTTTTCCAGTTCGCTACTGCTGGCCGTGGTTGTGTTCGCCAAGTACAAGCTTACAGATCCCCGCCTCCAGCGACAAGAATGGTCAAAACAAATATGAAGCGAAAGAAAGTAAAACGCCTCGTTTTGAGCCAGGTTTGAGCTCGTCTGCCATCAGACTTAAGATATGAATCTAAAGTCTGATTTGTGGGACTACTGTTTTGCGAATTATGGAGCATTTTGTTGTGTTGTTTTGAGGACGGAGAATTGCGAAAAATACAAAATAAAAGCAAATCAAGCCAAACTAAATATTTACCCAAGGGGAGAAAACACAACCGATGTGTTAAATATTTTCTGTTGACTTTCACTCCTCACACAATCATTTTTTGTAGTACTATCTTTTACTTTTACATATAATATTTAATAAACCGATAGAGAGCATGGCATTAACACTACCAGGGGTTCGATTCCAAGACATGCACTGCATACAAAGAATTGTAAGACGCTTCAGATATAAGTGTCTACCAAATGGCATATATTATTATTATATGATGAAAAGACCCAAAATGTACTTTTATCCGTTATCATCACAATTTGTGCACTCCTCACTATTCATATTGTGGCATATTGTGGTGTATTACTAATAAAGACAGATGAGGTGTACTGTAAAGCGTTATCCATGAGTCCTGTTGTGTTGGCCTATAGGTGGCAGTAGAGGCCCAATACAACAGAAGGATTGTGATGCAGCCGCCTTGATCTCACCACGAACCCCACGTTACAGAGCATGAGATATTCTGGCTATTTTTAAACTGTACATCGTACTCTTTGATGTACGCAATGTGCGTGGTACAAGGCACAAGGCTAGATAGGAAATGATGAAAGAATGCTTAAATGACTTGTTCACAATAGATGTCGGTTCCTGCAGGAAACAGTGGACCTCTTGTGTTGGCGCCCACTGCTTGGGGAGTGAAGGATAATGTAGTCAGTGGTTAGGGTGTTTGAATCCCAGCTGAAAGGTACTGGGTTCGATTCCGAATGTCCGCAGCCTATACCTGTATGGATGAGCAAAGAGACCTAACTCCCTAACCTGCTCCCTGGACATGACATGCATCTGAAAATCTCTGCTCTGTCCAGTTGCTTTTTAGACAGTTGCTTGTGCAGCATTTGTTCAGCATTGTGCAGCATTTGTTCCAGTAATTGTTCCAGTATTGATGGGATACTTTGAATTGTTTGAATTTTGATAAAAGTGTCGGCTGGATGACTCAATGCAGTGTAAATGTTATTAACAGGACCATACATACACATGAGTCATCCTGCCTCACGCACACGCAGTCGCACACTGTACTGTATATATTATACAGTACAGTGCATACACGTTTATATATATATATATATATATATATATATATATATATATATATATATAGTGGCTGTGTCAACACACCTGATGCTGAGCATCCTCCAGGTTTCCACTGGCCCAGAGAGACAGACCCAGGTGATGTCGCACCTTCGCCTCATCCTCCCTCCGACCCAGCTGCTCAGCCAGACGCAGGCCTAGGGGGAGAGAGGGGGAGAGGTACAGAGTAGGAGACAGATAGAGGTAGAGAGAGAGAGAGAGAGAGAGAGAGAGAGAGAGAGAGAGAGAGAGAGAGAGAGATACTTCTTTATAGCAGCTGCAATCGCAGACCTTACAAATCCCTTTCTAATTACCCGTTGGCCTGTGTCCCCGTCCTTCATTTTTCCTGTTCCTTTGTCAGCCATCTCAAATTCAAAAGTTGTTTGTCTCGCTCCTCTCTCAGAGCACGTCGTCTGTCCTCCGCGACGCGGCAGACTGAGCCAGACAGACACTTCAGTTCTCATTAGAAGTTTCTCACCAACGTAAAAAAACAACACAAGACAACTTTGTCCAGATTCTCTGCGCTTCGCGTGCTTCCTCTCCCGCTCCGGGTTGTGGTGTCGACGTTCCAGATTTTCCCATCAAGAGACTAATTGGAGCCGTCGATCCGTGTTCCCCGGCTTAATCCTCCTCTTGCTGTTTATTTATTACCGACTCCTCACTGATTTAATGACCAATTTAAACCCGACAAATCTGTGATTAATGCGACAAGGCGTGACCGCGTCGGCCGCCGCGGACGCAGGGAACGAAGCAAAGGCAACAACAACAACAACACCAAGAAACAAGAGAATAAAAAAAACGGACAAATCACCGTTCAGTTAGATCATTTGGAATTTAAATGTTTTATGAGATGTGTGTGTGTGTGTGTGTGTGTGTGTGTGTGACCTTGTACCTGTGTCTGAGTGTGTTTGTGTGTGTTTGTTTGTTTTTGTCTTTGCGTCTGTATGTGGGTGTATGTGTCAGACTGTGTATGTTTTCTGTGTGTGTGTGTGCATGTGTGTGTGTGTATGTGTGTGTGCGTGAGTGTGTGTGTGCGCATGTGTTTGTGCGCGCGTGTGTGTTTGTGTGTTTGTTTCACGTCCCTGTGAGTGGGAGTATTCTAAGGAGAAATAAGCTCAGTTCAAGGTGGTTTAATCAAACCGGATTATTGACAAAAAGCTGCCCAAAGCACACATCCAGGCATAACTAGATGCGCGCTGATCGACTAATACCATACAATCTATAAACTTTCATCTCTCTGGCTTTCCAGGGAGTTTCGGGAATAGGGCTCACACCGTGCTTTAGTCACTTCTCCCTCCCACGCCCCACCAGACATCAATTAGATGAAATATTAACAGATCAACATCCATCCTAATTTGGCTAACACTGTGTCTGTGTGACTGGTAGCAACAACTTAGCATCTTGTCACTTTTTCGAGTTGTTGATAGCAATTTAGCAAGTTTTTGGGGAGGGATATGCGTATGTAGTAGTGGGAACAGGGACCGTGGTGAGCTACGATGTCCTGGGCCAGAAGAACATGGAGGAGATCACGTAGGAGCACATTGAGGAGACAATGGAGAACCTGGAGCCAGACAATACAGCGGAGAGACTTTCCTACATTTCTCTTTGGACTTTGGACAATATGAACACCTGTCACGCCGTGCATCCCGAGCGTCGGCTTACCCTCCTGGAGGTACATCACTGCCTGTGCAAAGTTCTGCAGCGCGTGGTGTGTCCTCCCCAGGCTCCCGTACGCCAGCGTCTTGGCGACCAGGTCGTTGGTCTGCGCCGCGACGCTCAGGTGCTGCTCCTGGTAGAAAACGGCTCGCTCGAAGTTCCCCAGGGCCTCGTAGGTGAGTCCCAGGTCGCCGTAGGCCCGCCCCTGGCCCCGCCCACATCCTATTTGCTCCGCGATGTCCAGGGCCCTCTGGTGCCACTGCAAAGGAGAGGAGAGACCGTTCACTGACTGGTGGACTGAAAGTGAAAGCCGAAAAAGCGAAAGCGAAATCGAAACTGAAAGCGAAAGTGAAAATGAAAGTCAAGTCGATGAGTCAGTAAGCCCTTGGACATATGAGTATGTATAATAACTAACCTGTAACGCTGTCTCATTGTCTCCCATTAGCTGGTAAACTGCTCCCAGGGATCCACTCGCCTCGCCGGCCAGCGATTGGTCCTGAAGGTAGTGTTTAGTAATTAGTCATTTTCCAGACACTTCGTTTCAAAGTGCAAGTCAATTGATTCACCACAACAACTGTCATTGTAATTGAGATGCAAATGCCCACCCCCGCTGTGTGTGCGATGTTGAGCTGGTGTTCGAGACAGGACAGCGCCTGTTCGTAGTTGCCCAGTTGGCTGTGCAGGGTGCCCAGCTCGCCGTACGCCTGGGCCTTGCCGCCTCCGTCTCCGCCGAGCTCGTGCGCCACCACCAACCGCTTCTCGAAGCACACCAACGCCTGCTGGAGGTTACCCATAGACCTGGACAGAGAACACAACAGGAAGTGGAGGTGTGTGGTGGTGGTTGGGGCTGGGAGAGCAAGATTGGTTGGAATGAATGGGCGGCCGTTTTGTGTACTGCAGTATCAGTTCTTATTATACATCCATGGTGGTCCGGGGCTTAGTCAAGGAATTAGCATTGGTTGACTTAGGTTAATTCGTGCTTGCATAAAAAAAGCAAGCCTTGGAGTGGTGCTAAATAGTATTGTCAGATATAGCTATACTGTATAGATTTAGCTACCCTTTCATCCAAAGTGACTTACAGTGAATTCAGATACATGTGACACATTGCTCCTGTACCTTTGGGCTGTGAGTCAAACATCTCCTACACTATCCTGCCCCCTAAGTTAAGTGTACACCTTTTGACCAAAATATAGAATATATAACTGTTGATTTGTCTTTCTACTTCCACCAGGTTCATTAGTGAACACGGACGATAGAAACGACCACCATGTACGCTGCCTCTCCCGTAATCCCGGTTCTCCTCAAGTCCTCACCCACCTGTGTGCATTCCCCAGCCCCCTGTAGGCCTTCTCCTGGTCCTGCACGTGCACCAGGCTCTGCGCCACGCTCAGGTACTTCTCGTAGTACTGGATGGCCTCCTCGTAGTCGCCCAGCGCGTCGTAGCAGTCGGCCAGACTGCCGAACGCCCTGCCCCGGTCCAGCGCGCCCTCGGCGCCGCTCAGCTGCTGCAGCATGGCCAGCTGCTGCTCAAAGTAGCCGATGGACTCCTCGAAGAGCCCCATGTTGAGCTTGGTGATGCCCATGTTGCCGTGCACCCGGGCCTCCAGCCGGGCGTCCCTGAGCCCCTGGGCCAGCAGCAGCTGGGCCTCGTAGCACTGCAGCGTGGTGGCGTAGTCGCCCAGGGTCATGTGCACCGCCGCCAGGTGACCCAGGGCCTGGCACTCCCCCTGCCGGTCGGCCAGGTCCCGGCGCAGCGTCAGCTCCTGGCTGTGGAAGGACAGGGCCGCGTCCATCTGCCGCAGCAGTCTTTTTTTTGGGGGGGGGGAGCGGTGGAGGAGAGATGAGAGACGAGGCGTTCAAGAGCATTTCACGCGATGGGAATAACATTTTTTTCTTTTTTTCATGCACACAAAGTTGTAAACCCTCCTCGGTTTACAAGAGACCAAAAGTACAGTTGCAGTGGTCAGACATTTAATTTCATTACAAAATTGCAGGTTATTATACAGCCTTCTCTCCCAAGTTTGGCAGATAAAATCTGCTACCAAAAAGGTTCCCTTCCCGAAGCACAGCTCAAGTTTTTCAAAGTCATCCAGCCAAAAGAAACCAACCTAAATAGAGGACATTTTACTAAAAAAGTACATCCCTTACGTCCTCGTAGACAGGACAGCAAAAAAAACCCAACAAACTTATTTTCAATTTCACCTCTCACACAACAAGCAGTCTGGCCTCTGTAGTGGCATTAAACCTGCCGGTCTCTAGGGCTAACGGTAATGTTCCTGATGTAACTTTAACAACAAGAACAATTATAAATCCAAACCCCTACCTGCTCCTTTATGACATGAATCAGAATTCACTGTAAGTCACTTTGTATAAAATTACTAAATAGTAAATAGTAGCAAATAGTTTCATGTGTAAGAGCACTAGTTTTGTCTCTACTGTCAGTAATATGACATATTTCCAAGTAATGGAAAAGGCAATTAGTGCAGGACTAAACAGGAGGAAAGTGATTTGATTGGATGGTGCCAAATCGAAACGCTTGTTAGCAGGCTGTCTATGGGTATTATCAGGGTATGAAGTAGCCTTTTGCTCACACTGTCGATTTTCTCGACAACCTGATCGAGTTCACGCTTCCTGAGGACCCAAAAAAGTGCAGTGTTGAGTGCAAGCTCTTGAGCTCTATGGGACATATTTATTAGTAGTGCGTTACTACCACCAGAAGTGCACACTGTGTAGTGTATTGAGAGGGGACCCCTATTAACAGTTCTGAACACGGTTCTCCAAAAAGCAAGCAGCAATACTGGAGGTCACGCAATCAGCCCGTTCTTAACAGGCACGCCTTGGACGGCCAGTGCCCTAGTAAATATTACATTGAAACATTTCTCCGCCGGTCTACCTGTGAGACGAGCCAAGTGCTGAGTAAGCATCTGCCTCCATCTTCTGGTCTTTGTGCTTCTGGGCTAGTTTGAGCTGCTGCTGGTAGAAGCGCGTTGCGGCCGGAAGATCTCCCCGACACACACACACATCCCCCAGGTTCCCCAGCGCCCTGAACGCCGCCTGCCAAACGCACGCACGCACACACGCACGCACACACACACACACACACACAGTTGTATTGATCACCATCCAAGGTCTCTTAGTGAACACCTTGCAAAAAGGTATTGGTGAATAGTTGAATGTTTTCATATCACAGTTGCCAGTGGTGATAAAATGCTAAAATGGAATTCAGAAAGCACAGAAAGCAAAGAGTCTGCTAAATGACTACATGTAAATGGATAAATGATGTCAATTTTTTGCAGAGACTAATTTTCAAAGTGTCTTATAATTACATGAGTGCATGCACTCATGGGTACAATTCCCATTGGGCGGCCCCAATGGGAATTGCACCCCTAACCCTGGCAGCGAAATTGCCATGCTCAAGCAGCCATTGTTGAATTCCATCCATCCATTATTTCAGGCTCCACATGACCTCGGTTCTCCCTGAGGTACCTGTGTGTTGTCCAGGGCCTGGGCCAGGGACAGCAGGTATCTCTGGCACTCCTCCGCCTTGCCGTACTCCCCAAGGGCCTTGTGGGCCAGGCCCAGGTTGCAGTAGGCCTTGGCCTGTGCCAGCTTATCCTGGAGGTCCTTCGCCAAGCCCAGGTCCTGCTCATAACACCTGGGACATAGACACACACGGTTCAGGTTTAAAGTTGATTCTATTTTCTATATTTGATATTTTTATTATTCTAAATTGCATATTGTATATTCTACATTCTAGATTTTAAATTCAAAAATTCTGAATTAAAAATTCTGAATTACAATTTCAGAATTAAAAATGTGGAATTACAAATTCGGAATAAAACATTTTAAATGCACAATTCAAAATTCCACATTTTACATTTTACATGTTATATTACATTACGTCGTCGACCCTTGCCATGTCGTAATAATGTCATTGTCCAGAATGACCCTGTGGTATACTGTGCATTCAACAGATATCCAAAATACATTTATATTTACATTTAGAAAGAAAACATACACAGAGAAACACAACCGGACGACAGTTGTATTTGTAACGCTGAGTGCAGAGCAGCTATAGGACTCAGACTAAACACAAGGTTAGTCGGGTAAGAAAAGTAAAAACACTAACCTGACGGCGTCTCGATACTGGCCCAGGCAGTAGTACGCGTAGCCCTGGTTGTGGAAGATCTTCCCGGCGGTCTCCAGGTCCTGGAGGCCGGGGCTCAGGGAGAGGTACTGCTGGTAGTAGGGCAGGGCCTGGGCGTATTCCCCTCGGCAGCTGTGGAAGTTCCCCAGGTTAGCTGGAAATATAAGACTTGGATCAGAATCAGCTCTGTTAGCGCATGAGAGACGGCTAGCGGGGGAAGGCAGTTGAAGCGATACAAAGTTGCTAAACTCCCTCGTCATTTGAGTGTTAAAATCGATAAAGATTGGACAGATGGATAGACAGCCTACCAATCGTCTGGGGATTTCTAAATGCGAGTTAGTTGCTAGAACGGCGGCGAGAACGGCTGCTAACAAACCTGCGAACCTACGGCCCTTACAGTCCACTGGAAATGATGCTCTCCCCCCATGCTCCTCCGTGGTGACACAAACTGGAGATATAGCGAATCACTTTGTAAGGCGGAGAGAGCTCCTTCCGGACGGATGAATCACGTCCGAATAAAATATTGTTTGTTTCTTACCGATGAATATGTTTCGCCGCAAACACGACAAACATCCACCAACTTTGAAAGAGTTTTCTTCGGTGACTGCGGCTGAGCCACCCCATAACGCACGCCGCCGGTCCGACGGTCTACAAGCTCACACTACTTCTGCCACCAATCAATCAATATGAAGGGCTAAAGACAGACAGACTGACAGAAAGAGACAGACAGACAGACAGACAGATACACTCACCTAAAGCCCTGGCTTCACTGTGGGTGTCCCCCAGGTCCCTGGCGATGGAGAGGTGGTGCAGGTAGTGCTGCAGCGCCTGGTCCTGGGCACCCAGGGCCTGGTAGGCCACAGCCAGGTTACCGTGGGTGGAGGCCTGGGACGGACGGTCGTTCACCTGCCCCGCAACGACATCATCATTTATGTTCAAGGCTCGTCATTTTGGGTGTGTATAAAAAAAAGAAAAGAAATCCATGAATTTATTGTCGGTGTGAAAATCGCGGTCGTCCTTTCTTGTCGTCCTTTGCAAATGCGCTAATGTGCGTGCGTGTGTGTGTGTGTGCTCCTACCTCCAGCGAGATCTGTAGCTCCTGGCGGTGGTACCGCACCGCCTGGTCGTGGAGACCCAGGGCGTTGTAGGCGTTGCCCATGTTCCCGTAGGCCCGGCCCTGGGCGGCGTAGTCCCCCAGCTCCTGGGCCAGGGCCAGGTGGGTCTTGTGGAGCTCCAGCGCCTTGTCGTACTCCCCCCGCATCTGGTGGATGATGCCTGGGAGGAGGAGGAGGAGGAGGAGGAGGAGGAGGAGGAGGAGGAGGAGGAGGAGGAGGAGGAGGAGGAGCGGACGGTTCAACCCAAGAGCAACGTTAAGAAGATAAGAGATCAGAATCAGAACGATAAGATGTACTTGTGCTCAGATTACAGCAGAAGCACATTGTCAGGTGGGCAGCATCATTCAAAAGAAGTGGATTTATGTTCGGCTGGCCGAGACCGACGAAGTTCTCCGCAGACAAACTCGACACTTTATACTCGTTGCGGTTTCTGTTTGGTCACTGAATGTTTCATTAGTTAAGACGAGTGGGAAATCAGAAATCTGGTCGTGGAAATAAATCAAAACAAATCATCAATCACGCGCAGCTTTCGCGTCGCCGTCTTCTGCCGAGATTCTCGGCAATTCACGCAATCTGGGAGGCGCAAGATAATGAACCATTAATCAACCGGCATCACAGTCGACAGAGACGCGTCGTCGGCTCGGAGCGGGAACCAAACGGAATAAGAGGGACAACTTCAACGGTGGAATCAAATCAGATATTCCGGTGCTCCGGTTTCTCAAATGTAGGTTTGTTTATTGAGCGGAGACGAACCAGCCGCACGCAGAGAGCGCGCCGCCTGCCAGGGTCCCTGTTCGTCATCCGACTCGGGGAAAGTTATACGTCATGTGATTATTTCGCAGCGCTCTAGTGTGTTCTCATTGTTATAAATAACCGTTTCTAGGGCCGGTCTAGCTTGATGTAAGGCGAAGTAGACAAGACAAGTTGAAGCAGGAAAAACAGCTAAAAGAACAACAAGGCAGGAGCAGAGATAGGGGCTGCCTACCTTACTTTCACCATTTTGGATCTATACTAACTGAGACGGGTAGATTTGAACACGGAAGCAGAGAAACTGGTAAATTGTCAAACTATACAGCATTATGTGATACATTCACTAGTTGTGCGACCAAAACAATAAGGTCAAACAAATTTGTGAGGGTGTCGAAAGTGTGGCAACTTGGACTAAGAGGATTATAGTGAGGCCTGCAGAGTTGGCTGGGTTTACGGTTAGTGCCAAAACACCTGACACACACACACACACACACGCACACACACACACACACACACATTCAACAACCCCCAACCACACCCCGCTTAAACACACACACACACACACACACACAGTGGGGGTGAGTTGTCCACTCAGCAATGGAGTCAGGTTCACTGACTCTCAGATATCACTGTGGTCGCAGAAACAAAAACCTGGTTAATAAAACATGCATTTTTAATGGCTGGAGAGAGAGAAGAGAGAGACTACTGCAGTCATGTGACCAGGGTGCCCATAGCTTCTGGGCTACACCTGGGCAGGTGGAGGAGGAAATGGGAGATCCCAAACACTGGGATTTGACCTGTAGTACAATACAAGGCCACCTGACACGTTGTAAAGACAGACCTGGAATGGCATTTAGATGTGTGCCCTTATTATTTTTTTAAATGACACATCAAATAAAAACAAATGAAGCAGATCATTAGCTGGATTCAAAGTTTTAGCAGTTTATCTTTATCTAATATGATTGGTTGAAATATTAAGCCTGCTAGCATGGATGAGTTACTGGTCGCTGGAAAATGAGACTGCCATTAGACCGGGAGGTTGAATAACACCTAATAAACAGAAGCTTTAATGTTGAATATGTGAATACTATGACTGTGGAAATAAGCAACATTCATAAAAAATGAATTCATATTTCATGTGTATTTAAGTACGGCTTTCAGGTACAAACACTCAAACCCATGACTTCTCATTCTCCACACAGCCCTGCATGTGAAGCTCGTCGTTTGTGGATGACAAACATCGATGCAGCATTGACGCGAACACGGCCCATTTTGACCGGGGCACCAATCGCGTCTATGGCGTCACCATGGTAACGAGGCGATGGTCTGCTGACAGCTCAGATGACAGAGACTGGTGTTGGTGCCAGCACAGAGAAACCTCTCCCCTCTGCCTTTTAAACGTATGAGTCAGTGATCAATGCAAAACCTTAAATAAGGACCGTTAGGTTAACACAGCGGCCGATGGGGACATCAATAGTAGTAAATAGTATTGGTAGTAAATAGGGATTGACACACACTTGACACACACATATAGGCATACACACAGACGCAGTGCACACAAAGACACACACACACATACGCATGCACATACACATAAACACATGCGTGGGCACATGCACGCACATGCACACACAAGCACACATACGCACACACACACACACAAGCACACACACACGCGCGCACGCGGTCAGTGAATTGACAAGCGGCGAGGATGATAATGAAGAAGAAGCAGGTTTACCTCGGTTGGAAGAGGCCCGTCCCTGAGCCGGTCTGTCCTCCAGTGCCTGTGCGATGTCCAGCTGGTGCTGATGGTACTCCCCAGCCCTCGCCAAGTCCTGGAGAAACACACACACAACACTCTCTTATTCAACATCCATCCTACGCCTCAAAACACAATGTCCAGTTAGCCATATGCTTGGAACAACACCCCAGGATAATGCTGGTGGTTGATAGCATTATCCACTAGCCTGGCAACGCCAGACCAATTTGCAAATGCGTATTTGTCTGGAACCTCTCAGTTCATTTTCGATTTCCAAAAGGGCGTTATCAACGGGCGCAGACCAAAATGCCTCTGGACGCAACTGGATAGACCTTCAACCAATCAGAGTAACGAAATGTGTGACGTAAATTACTAACTAACTAACTTTTTATTTTTATTTTTTTACTTTTACCAAATCCTGTTGAAAGTACAGCAAACACATCTTGCTTATCAACACATGCAGTTGTAAAAAAAAAAAAAAAAAAAAAAAAGCAGCAAGTGCAGTTGTTTATTCTTCTTTTAGAGAAAATATACTGTCCAGTTTGTTTAATACCGTCACGATAGCAGACTCAACAGACCGTTCCACATCAGCGGCATCACATCTTGGTTGTTTATGAAAATGTCGGTCAACGATGCACCTCTGCACAGTCATCGTGTCGCGCCCGCCCCATAATTAGATAAACAGTTGTGAGGTCGGCTGGAAGACGCATCTGCAGATTTGTCTGGTTCCCAGGCTAATTATCCACCATGTTTGGTGAGGATCATGCTAACTGGACACTCACGGAAAATACTGGAGGATTGCATTTGCAGTTAGCATTCTCTGCCATGTTTGGAGTGCTAAGAATTGCTAATAATTGCCAATGTGAATATTTGCGATTGGTTGATTGGTCAATACAAGTCATTTTAATGTGTAGCCATTTGTGACATCACAAGTGGGAATGTCCACCCAGATGTATGATGTATTTGATCAACTCAGGTGACTCTGAGGAGGAGGTGGTGTCTATGACATCACAAGTGGAGGTAGAGACTAAAATGTGTGATGTCACAAATGGATGGATTTTGAAATGGCCCTTTAAAAAGCCCACCTGCATGCAGCGGGCGGCGTGCCCCAGCCCAGCGTAGGCCCTCATCTCGAAGGCCCTCTCCTCCAGCTCCCGGGCCAGCTCTAGGACGCGGGTGTGGTAGGACACGGCCTTGTCGAAGTCCCGCTGAGAGTGGTACGCGCTCCCCAAGTTGCTGTACGCCCTCGCCTCCTCCCGGCGGTTCCCCAAAGTCTGTCACCAGAGTGATCATCAAGCGTACTTCAGTTTTTAATAGAAACACATGCACTTAATACACCAATATAAACCGCTACATGGATGGCAAATGATGGTCTTTACTCTGCGCTACCATGACATCATCCACATGCTGTTAACAGTATGTTACCATAGCAGCATCCAGACGTCATCTACAGTATACATTATCCTGGCAACATCCAGATGTTGTCAGTGCTACAGTATACATTACCTTGGCAACGGCCAGATTCTGTCATCTACAGTACACGTTACCTTGGCAACGGCCAGATGCTGTCACCTACAGTATACGTTACCGTGGCAACATCCGGATGTTGTCAGCGCTACAGCATACACAGCGGCTTATATGGCAATGTCCAGAAGCTGTTATCTACGGTACGCGTTACCTTGGCAACAGCCGGATGCTGTCATCTACACTACAGTATACGTTACCTTGGCGACATCCAGATGCTGCTCATGGCACTGCAGGGCGTTGGTGAAGTCCCCCAGCGCGGTGTACACGGCTCCCACGTTGCCCAGCTGGCGGGCCTCAGAGAGGCGGCACTTGCTCTGCCTGGCCAGCAGCACACACTGCTTGTGGCTGGCCAGGGCATTGGGGTAGTCCCCTATAGAGGTGTAGACGTGGCCCAGGCTGCTGAGTGCACTGGACGCAGCCTGGACGCATTGGGGACACATGGGGACACATGGGGACACATGGGGACACATGGAGACAAGTGAGGATGCATGGGGACGCATGGAGACACATGGGGACACATGGGGACACATGGGGATGCATGGAGACACATGGAGACACATGGGGATGCATGGAGACACATGGAGACACATGGGGATGCATGGGGACGCATGGAGACACGTGGGGATGCATGGAGACACATGGAGACACATGGGGACACATGGAGACGCATTGAGACACATGGAGATACATGGAGATGCAATTAGACATATGTAGATACATGGGGATGCATGGGGACACATGGGGACACATGGGGACACATGGAGACACATGGGGACGCATGGAGACACATGGGGACGCATGGAGACACATGGGGATGCATGGAGACACATGGGGACACATGGGGATGCATAGAGACACATGGGGACACATGGGGATGCATGGAGACACATGAGGACGCATGGAGACACATGGGGATGCATGGAGACACATGGAGACACATGGAGACACATGGGGATGCATGGAGACACATGGAGACACATGGGGATGCATGGAGACACATGGGGATGCATGGAGACACATGGGGACGCATGGGGACACATGGAGACACATGGGGACACATGGACGTGAGTGTGGTCCTTTTGGCATATGCACACACACACTCACTCACAAAAATGTACACACATGAAAATGTACACACACAAACACACACACACACACACGTTTAATAAAAATGACTATAATGCTTATGTTATATATCAGGTTTTGTGTAATAAAATCCCTAGGTGTCGTTCATCTGTCCTTCTATTATAACGGTTGCCTGTTAAAGGACTATAAACGTATTCATCACTCCACTATAAGCTATGAAACTTGTTGGCCTACATTCTCCTCTAGTTCTGTCATATCGAGCCGTCTTGCTGCTTGGGGAAGCAGAAACCATCCGTACGAGTCATATCCCCCCCCCCCTAATCATCTGTGTTAAGTGATTTCTGTTTGCTAGACAGTACTTGTGAGCAGAAGTACTGGTGTCGCTGTGGTTTAGAGTTACGCTGAGCTTTCCATCCCAGCGAAGGAATCTCCCATAATGGCAGTATGTTAAATTACACTGGTGTGGTACTTTTAACAATGTGTACACAATGTGTAATCTGCGCTAAAAGTCGCTTGTATATGGGACCGTGAAGAAAGAATGGACGTAGCGTCATCCGTTGGATTTTACACACGACCGTTTTTTAGGGTGTAATTTTCCTTCTACGGAGCATCGCCACTTTTGTAGATTTTCGCCGCCAGCAGCAGAAACTATATTCTATATTGGGCACACTGAGGGCATGACTTGAATGGCCGCCTTGCAGTCATCTAAGGCCAAAGCTCATTCATATTCAAACCTGAATAACTTTTTTTAATGAAATATAAGTCAACCAGGACCTCGTAAAATACGTAATATGAAGAACTCGTATACAAAATATGTAACGTATGAACTAGCTACTTAGATCCTAACCGAACGAAGAAAAAATGTATTTGCTGTGTATTACGTGAATTAAATTGCATTTCTTCCCGTTGACCTGTGGCGGGTTATTCTGCCGCCGCCTATCAGGAACCACCTAAAGGCCGTTAGAGGAACTACATACTAGTCTCTTCAGCCTGAGCCGTGCAAACAAAGGCTGCCGCTTTGGGTTGTGCTTGGTTTGTACTTTATTTGTGATAATGAACTTTGATGGCAATTAAAATGGTTGATCTGCACTGAACCTTAGTGATCTGAGACATACAGCACGTAATAAATATGTTGCTCCAATTAACAATTGTATGCTTTGATGGTTCTCAGCCCCTACTTGGAAGTTGCTTTGCATAAAGTCGTCTGCTAAAATGAATGACGAAATGTAAATTGAAGTATATTTTGCTTTTATGGATTTAACAAACCCTGTCTGTCAGGAATATAGGAGATTGTGGTGAGTTTGTGGAGAATAGAAGAAGATACGTTAATGGCACAGTGGAAAAAATGCTAGAAACAGACATGCAAATTCCTGCCTGCAATTATTGGTTTGGGTACTGGCTGTCTCTGCCCATGACTAAATATGTGTAATTATTTCCACATTTCCACAGGTCTTTGATTCGAAAATGTGTGTTGAGCGCCTCTACAACAGAATAAACATGCGTTGAGACGATATGGATTCATTGCGGAAGATGGTTGACTTCCTTGCTTTCTCACTGAGATCAATCATTTTCAACACTGACACACACACACACACACACACACATACATGTTAGCATGCACACACACATGCCGATAAACAAACACACACACGCCCGCCCGCACAGAAACACACACACACACACACACACACACACACACACACACACACACACACACACACACACACCTCTCTGTCCTTGAGCCTCATGGCGAGCACCAGCTGGTTCCTGTGATTGGTCAACGCCTCCCGGTAATTCCCTTTGGAGAAGAACGCTGAGCCGAGGTTCCCATGAACACGACACTCCCCACACTGGTCACCTGTTGACACACACACACAAACACACGCACACACACAAACACACACACATGGGGGATCAAACCCAGAACCTTTCAGCTGGGAGTCAACACTGATGTAGATGATCTGTATTTCCTATTTACCATTTACTCTTTTGATCTAGTCGTTTAGAAGATGCGTTTTTTTCTCCAAAGTGACTTAAAGTGAATTCGGATACATGTCATTAAGGAGCGGGTAGGCCGGGGTTAGTCAGGATGCCTACAGGTAGCCTGGGAATCGAACCGAAAATAATATAGTTCTTCAATCTGGACTCCGGAGATTTGCGGGCGAGACACCCACCCAGTGTCTTGGCCACCTCCAGGTCCTGCTGCATGTAGGCCACGCTCTTCTCGCTGTTGCCTAGCGACCAGTAGGCGGAGCTCAGGGCGGAGAAGACGGAGCCGCGCAGCTTCAGGGAGCAGGTGCCGATCTTCAGGCCGGACTCCAGCACCACCACCGAGGCCCCGTAGGCCCCGTGGCTGACCAGCTCCTGGCCGATCACGGACACCACCACGAAGGGGCTCTTGTCCAGCTTCATCTTCTGGAGCTTCTGGTAGGTGGCCTCGATGGAGTCTGGTGGAGGAGGGAGGGAGGGAGGGAGGGAGGGAGGGAGGAGAGATAAGCGCGAGGTGAGCAGGGATATACGCGTGGATAAACACGTACAGACGGACACACACACACACACACACACACACACATGCACACACACACACACACACACACACACACACACACACACACACATGAACACATACATAAGCATGTGCACACAAACATAGACAAACAGATGGACACATACTGTATATACACACAAGCGCTTATACACACAAACACACACACACACACACACACACAGATGAACACATGTGCACACAAACATAGACAAACCGATGGACACATATATACACACAAGCGCTTAAACACACAAACACACACACACACACACACAGATGGGCACACACACACACACACACACACACACACACACAATCAATGCATTACAGAACTATACCAACAAAACAAAAGAACCCAGCCACCTAACTAACTAGTAACTGCAGGTAAGATACAGGCAGCATAGCCTAACAGCTGCTGCCGCTGCTAACAGCGTAGCATTAGCACCTTTTGGAGTCACACACACACGACACCCACTGTAGCACATGTGAGGACCTGTTAGGAGCCTGCTGCCCGGAAGGCGTCAGAGAAGTGTGAGCAGTTACAAGTCGCATGTTATTCCATGTGAATGACTGTGTGAAGCCCCCAAGATGTGTGTGTATGTGTGTTTGTGTGTGTGTTTGTGTGTGTGTGTGTGTGTGTGTGTGTGTGTGTGTGTGTGTGTGTGTGTGTGTGTGTGTGTGTATGTGTGTGTCCTGAACTGACACTCAATCGTAACAGTGAAACTTTTAGCAGATGGTATTCAGCACTGTGGATCTGAGCAGCTCCAAATGTGAAGTATCTCTACAGATGTTCACCTCTGCTAAATGGCTTCATCTGTGATGCTCTTCAGTCTGTTTAATATCCAATGGGCTTGGATATTTCATTTTTATGCTTAAGCCGTTTATTCCGGTGGTTCCTGTTTCTCCGGTATAATTAGGTTTGTGTTTTTACTGCCAGGTGTTGGGTTGCTATTGCCATTTTAAACTCTATCCGCTTGTGACATCACAAGTGGGAGTGCCTCCCCCCCCCAGATGATAGTTGTTTAACAGACATCTGAGCCTCTAGAGAAACGCATTGCTCTTAAAGACAGACTCACTTGGTAGGGAAATAGACAGACATGCAGATAGACAGACCGACAGACCGACAGACAGACAGACAGACAGACAGACAGACAGACAGACAGACAGGCAGACAGACAGGCAGACAGACAGACAGACAGGCAGACATGCCGAGGGACGGCCAGACAGACACACAGACAGAAAAACACGCAGACAGACCAGACAGACACACAGACAGACAAACAGGCAGACAGAGAGAGCGAGAGCGAGAGCGAGAGCGAGAGCGAGAGAGAATGACAGACCACCAGACACACAAACAGACACCACCAAAAAACAGGCGCACAGCCAGACAGTAGCCTACATCTAAGACAAGACAGATGTACTACAGACAGCCAGTAGCCTAACTCTAAGACAGACAGATGTAGAGACAGACAGTAGCCTCTCAGACAAACAGACATACTAGGGACATACTAGATACCTCACATATTAGATACCTCTCAGACAGACAGACAGACAGACAGACAGACAGACAGAGACAGAAAGGCCGTACCTCTGAGCGGTGACTTCATGGCTGCCTCCACCATGCCTACGAGCAGCTGCAGACTCTTGGGGTCCTGGGCCAGACCGGAGGCGAACGCCGCCAGTGCGTCGGCATGGCGACCCAGGTACTGCAGCGCAACCCCCTGGCGAAAGTAGGCCTGGAGGGGAGGGAGAGAGACAGACCTGACTTTAACTTTGACTCAAAGGCGATACAGTCGCCAAGCAACCATCAGTCGTCTTTACTTTGTGTTGCTTACTATGAACGTAAAACAAAATAATATACAACACCACAGATGTCGCAGCCACCATTATTACAATGTACAGATTTGTAACAATTTTAAGATGGTCATTAAAATACATTAGCATACATTCACACGTGCAAACACACACACACACACACACACACACCCTTTGTCTCAATTAATTGGGGCCTTCGGTGCAATTTCGGATTACAGCCTATAAAACGCGACAAGATTCAGCGTTTAACTCTCATTAAGACGAAGGACAAGCTTTCAGCGTTCACACACGTTAAAGACAACGGAACGTGACATAGCGTTTAGAGTTGACACATGACCTCCCTCCCCCCCCCCCCCTCCACATCATACCCCTACATGCAGACCCTTAAACAATCAACTTATCCTCTTTGTGTTGTTATACGTCGTGTATCATCCTACCGCCGCCTGGTCGCCTAGCGGGACGGGAGCGTGAATGAAGACAGAGTGCGGAGGAATTGGATTACAGGACAGACGCTGTGTTGTGTCTTTGTTGTGGAGGGCCGCCAAGACGGCTTCATTGTAATAAATGGGAGTCCGGGTGTGGGGGGGGGGGGGGGGGGGGGGTGGGGGGGTCAAACCCGATCTGATCTAATCCAATCCGAGGTTGTTCGACGTGCTCCCCCCCCCCCCTTTTCTCCCCCCTTTCTCTGTGCTTGGTGTTGGGTGTGTGGGTGCAATGGCTGTGTGGTGTCATTATGCTATTGATGAACATAGAGTTATACAAATGGTTTGGAGAGTTGGGGGAGGGAGGGAGGGAGGGAGAGAGGGAGGGAGGGAGGGAAGGAGGGAGGGACTTCTTCTGAGTGACCAAAGACGAACTCAAAGTCACAGACTGAAAAGTATTATCTCTGCTGAGGGCTGCTTTTTTACCCTACCGCCTCCTGACTGGGAGAAGAAAAAAGGTGGAGGAGTAGGGATGGGGAGAATGCGGAGAAGGAGGAGGACAAGGACGAGGAGGAGTAGAGTGAAGGTGGAGGAGGAGGAGGAGGAGGAGGAGGAGGAGGAGGAGGAGGAGGAGGAGGAGGAGGAGGAGGAGGAGGAGAGAGGGAAGAGGAGGAGGAGAAGGAGAAGGAGAAGGAGTAGGAGTAGGAGTAGGATAAGGAGGGGGGCGGAGAAGGGGGAAGAGGACGGAGAGGCAGACGAGAAGGAGGTGTAGGAGCAGAAGGAGCAGAAAGAGGAGGGATGGCTGTGAGCTGGCCTGGGTCAGCTTTGCAGCATGTCTCCCCTCTCCACCTGTCTGCCTGCCTCTGCTTAGTCCTGCGACTCTTCCCTCACCTCAGTGACACCTCTGTACTCCTGTCTCTTTGTGAGCTGTCAATTATAAAGCCAGAGTGTGTCTGTGTGTGTCTGTGTGTGTGTGTGCGTGTGTGTGTGCAGAATGAACAGATGCTTTGATTACTGTTGCTAACTCATAATAATGGCAAGCAGATGGAGACATAAACAGCAGGAGAGCGAGAGAGAGAGAGAGAGAGAGAGAGAGAGAGAGAAAGAGAGAGGGGGGCAAGCGAGCATCACACAACACACTACAGACATGATAGAGATAGATGGCCTAGACGACCAAGGAGGGAAAAACACACTCCTCTGCCTTTCACACATTCACATAAACGACCAACAGTTGTCCAGAGCAGAGTTTTACAGAAGCTTGAGTCTGTCTCGAAGGAAGGCAGTTAAACATGAACAGCACATCTGTCACTGTTTGGTTTGTTGTGGAGGGGCCCTGATCTCTGGGTTAACAGATGCTGTGAAGACAAGGGGGCAGGGTTACGCCGCTCAGCTACAGATTCCCTCAGAATCATAGTTATGAATGATGAGTCAACAACATGAAAACACGATACGATACTATTGTGATATCTCTATGACATCACAATCTGATCTGATGTTAATGATGACATCATCAGGATGTAGAAAGCCTTCTTTCTACATCCTGATGTCTGAACAAAAGCATGTAATGACATTGCCTCTTTCTTTACTGAAAACATTTCTAGAATTAGGGCCAACATTTCTTCTCAAACATGTATCAGTCTTAACCTGGAACTCCCACAAAAATGCCCACCCAACTCAATGTCTGACTTCTCCTCTATTGATTCTGAAACTCTTCTTAAGACCATACATAACCTAAGTTCCTCCACCTGTTTACTAGATACTCTCCCTACCAAATTCCTAAAAACTGTGTCTCATCTTCTATCATCTGATCTACTCCTGATCATAAACACATCTCTGCAGTCAGGATCCTTTCCTAAATCCTTGAAGATGGCCATTGTGAAACCCCTTCTTAAGAAGAGAATTCTAGACACCTCAGTTTTTAATAACTACAGACCCATTTCCAATCTTCCTTTTATTGGAAAAATAATTGAAAAAATAGTTTTTATTCAACTGAGTGAATTTCTGTCCACTAATCACTGCCTTGATCCTTTTCAATCTGGCTTTAGATCATATCATAGCACAGACGGCTCTTATTAAAGTTTTAAATGATATTCGCCTTAACACAGACTCACAAAGAGCATCAGTGCTAGTCTTACTGGACCTTAGCGCAGCGTTTGACACAGTGGACCATGCCATTCTTCTCCATAGACTGGAACACTGGGTTGGGCTATCAGGCACAGTTTTAGACTGGCTTAAATCATACCTTGAAGATAGGAGTTTCACTGTGACTATTGGTAACTGGTCCTCTTCATCCACTCCACTAACATGTGGTGTCCCCCAAGGGTCCATCTTGGGTCCTCTACTCTTTAATCTGTACATGCTTCCACAGATTATTCGAAAGTACCAGATTTCATACCATAGTTATGCAGATGACACACACATTTATTTATCTCTGTCACGCAATGACTCAAACCCACTTCAAGCTCTATATCAATGTCTTGCAGATGTCAACATATGGATATGTCAGAATTTTCTCCAGCTTAACAAGGAGAAAACTGAAGTGATTGTATTTGGTAACAAAAAGGACAGGCTTGAACTAACTACATCACTTTCTAACAAGGGATTCCAGGTTAAGACCACTGTAAAAAAACATGGAGTCCAAATTGATAGTGACCTCACTTTTAACAACCATATCAAGTCAGTTTCTATCATTTAAAAAACATTTCAAAATTAAGAAGTCTCATGACAAAATCAGATCTGGAGAAGCTCATTCATGCCTTTATAACTAGCAAGTTTGACTACTGTAATGGTCTCCTTACAGGCCTACCCAAGAAAAATATCAGGCAGCTCCAGCTGATCCAGAATGCAGCTGCTAGGGTCCTTATGAAAGCCAAGAGGTCAGACCACATCACACCCCTACTCAGAAGTTTACACTGGCTCCCTGTCAGTCAAAGAATAGATTTTAAAGTACTGCTGCTTGTTTTTAAATCACTAACTTGGAGGGGGCCCACTTATCTTGTAGACCTCCTCCAATATCACACCCCCTCTAGACCTCTTAGATCCCAAGACAGACTGCTTTTATCAAAACCAACTGTCAGAACCAAAAGCGGTGAAGCCGCCTTTAGTTTTTATGCTACTCAGCTGTGGAACCAGCTTCCCATCTCAATTAGAACTGCATCCTCAATTGATAGCTTTAAAACCAGTATCAAGACCCATCTATTTTCTGTTGCCTTTTCTTAGATCATTTTTCTGCTTCATCTGTTTCATCTGTTTCTTCTATTCTACATTGTTACCTAACATTTTTTCAAAATCTCCCTTATGTAATACATTTTATTCATTTTATTTATGTATTTTATTGGATTTTATATATTTTATATTTTTTCTTGTCTTCATTTTACTGTGTAAAGCACTTCATTTTATTTTATTTGTGTAAAGCACTTTGGGTTGCCATTGGTATGAAATGTGCTATATAAATAAAATTGACTTGACTTGACTTGACTTGAAGGGCCCCCGAGGAAGAGCCCCCAACCTTCACAATCTCACTTCTGATCATTTATATTAAAAAACAATGATTAACAATCATGATATATTTATATTATCATCTATCCTGCTTGGCTTTTAAACCATGAGTAGTTATCTCCTAGGACAGTAGTTCTATTAATTAATTCAGTAATTCAGTAATTTAGCAATTCAGTAATTCACCATGTCATAAGATTATTTGGGTTATGTAAGAACCCATTTACTTTTTCATCACTACTTCATCACTAGAATTTAAAATTAAGATAAACTAATTTTTGTGACACGCTGTGTCCGCGTGCGCATGTGTGTGTGTGTGTGTGTGGCGTGAATTGATTCAAAAAGAGCCCATTCAGTGAGCCTGACTAATCCAATGAAGAGATTGTCAGGTTTGCGGTTGGGAAATACTAAAATACTATACTTTAGGCTGAGAGAGGGTCATGAATCGTAATGCTATCCCGGTCTACCGCAACACAAATTTCCATTCTCTTACTTCCTATAAACTACGAGCTATCAGTCCCCACAGCTGAACCCTTGTGCTTAACAGTCCCCGGAGCGAGAAAGAGACTTTTTTTTAAAGAATTTGACAAAGCAATATCGGAAACATGTAACGGAGACGGGTATCCCTCCATCAGACGTCCCTCCCTCCCTCGCCGCTAAATCCATTAAAACAGATATCACTCCTCCCGAAGCATGCTGCGAAGTCCCGCCCCCTCTAGTCTCTCGCCAATAACGCACATCTGAAGCATGCGGTCCCAGGCCTGCCGTCGTGAGATGAGATGGGCGCCCGGGAACGATAAAGGAAATACTCTACTACATATATTCTAGATCAATATCCTGCTGATTTATTTCAAAGCGGCTTTCAGATAAACATTTTGCATGAAGAAAGTAAAGGGCAACCATGCATGAAGCAATGAGATGAACAGTTTTGTGGGATAATCATTTGTCACTCTATCCTTCATTCACGTCACCATGCGTTATTTCGTGCCCAGGAATGCCTCTGCATACAAAAACTTTGTCATTTGGCAGACGATTTTATCCACAGCGACTAAAAACAAGCTCTCCCTCCAATGCTGTTCAACACGATAATTGTCAATGGCGATGTCCCATAGGGCAATTAACGCTCACAGTGTGAAATGTGTGCCTCGACTCTCTGCTCTCACGCTGTCTCTGCCCTCCACGCTTCTAACACCGCTCAGTGCCACTCAGACCCGGTTTAAGCGGTCAACACATGATGAGCATCCAGCAAAGCGCCGGACGCTAAAGTTCGGAGCCCACAGACGAGCAAGTTTTGGAGTGCTTTCAACACATAAAACACGTATTTAGGTTTAGAAATTAAGAAAGCCAGAGAATGTCAAAACGTGGTGATCTGATCGGATGGACATCAAGAGGTTGGCTTGAAATCGTCTGAAGTTTGCGCACGGCGTCAAGGTGGAGAACCAGCAGTCTGCCTCGGATCAACACTCAAATCCACAGGGAAATATTGGCAACACCAATACACGTCATGTGTTCACAGCTTTAGACCCGGAGCATCTTCAAAAACAGCTATACTGCGTATCGTATATCGTCAAGCCAAACCCACTTGAGTTCAGCAGAAGGAGCGCACCGCGGTATCTGAAGAAGCATTAGCGCACACAGAGGGAGCTCAGAAAGATGCAGTGTGCTCCACTGAAGCACAGAAACACAAAACAATTTATCAATAAGGATCCTTTCAATACTCCCGTGGTTTTGGAAATATTTGTGAACACCTAAAACACATTTGTGTTTGAAATTTCGTCATTATTGATGACTCCATATTAGCAGAAGTGAAGTGTATCACTTCAGTACACCGGAATAATACATCAAGCTCAGTGGGCTGTCAGAAAAACACAAAACACACACACGCACATGCGCACACACACATACACATTCTCATCCAACTACACACATACAAACACGCAACCAAACACACACACACAACCTCCCACGCATATACACAAACACGGCCTCCCCTTACACATTTACACACACGCATACACAAACACACACGCAAACACACACACTGGGAGCATCATGAGAAAGAACAAGTTAATGAGCCAGACATTGCACCTTCTCTTTTATCCTCCATCGCAGAGTGAGGCACCTCAGCTCATTTCAATAAAACATCTGAAGTCTCTTCATTATCCTGACTTGTTATCTGATGTAATACAATAATAATATTCGCCATTTGGTGGATGGTTTTCTCCGAAGCATCTTAGAATACAGTGCATACATTATTTTCAGAACGGGGCAGGATATTGTAGTGGCTTCTAGGGTGCTTGTCTCCCATCTAAAAAGATATTGGGTTAGCCCAATACACGCTCCGCAATCACATGGAGTCACTTTGGACAGAAGTGATTTACTTTCAATATTGACTGTTCTGTTCTGTCTACAAAACGGTCGTACAATAAACAAACAAAATAAAGAGAACAAAGAAAAGTTGGTTTGGCCCAAGGCAGAAAGTTTACTTCTACATACTTTTAATTCATTTTCCAGGGACCAACGGATTGATGCTGAACGTACCACACGGTACGGTACCAGGGAAACGCAGCAAAAATATAAAATGTGAGTCATTTATAAATCAAGCCGGGCCTCCAGTTGCCAGATGTGTTGGGTTTTATTGATGTAATTAAGTATTCATGCCAACTTTCACTCTGTTTCTTCCAGTCATAAAGACAACTTCAATATTTATTTGAGGGCTTCTCAAGTCTGGAATCGAACCACCACCACCAGTGGTCCTATCCCAGGGCCTCTTTCTCAGGTCTTTGCCGAAAATCTCAAAGAGTATATCTCAACAACTACAAGGGCATGTAAGCTAATCTTGGTACAGAAAGAAAGATAACACGTGGGATTTTTGTGCAAGTGAAATAATTATTGTGGATACTGTAACTGGATCAGAGTGAATAAAGCTAGAACAGAATAAATGGATTTCATTTCCGCCTGAAATAAATGTCATGTTTTAGTGTGAATAACACCTAGTGCCTTATCAGTTAGTAGCCCTATAGCACCTTAGGGCCATAGCACAACATCTGCTGAGGGCCTGGGTCAGGATTTGATGCCAATAAAGTGAAGTAGAGCAAAGATAGAGCGGTTTTAGTAGAAAGAGGTTTAGGCGGAGTCTCCAAATAAAACCAATAAATCCAATGCAAACCAATGCAAAAATGACAATACAAACATGATGAGACACAAACACATCTATCTATCTATCTATCTATCTATCTATCTATCTATCTATCTATCTATCTATCTATCTATCTATCTATCTATCCCATTGTTCAATTTTGAACAATTTTGGACCCCTTTATTGAAAGGTCAGGGTGAATAGGATTGAATGACACCAAGCCAAACCATCGCAATTGCACCATACCGCCAAAAGATGGCGATAAAGACTGTGTGCTCTGATTGAAGGCAGTTGACCTATTTCTTGTGAAACCCTCGCTTACCAACTTTACATGATCGTAAACATCATTGTGTGTGAGGTTTCAAAATGTTGCCCAGACACTGGAGTATTTGTTTATGGTGGTTTTAAGCGATCAAACACAACTCCGATGACAAAAACAACAAAGGTAAGTAATTTGTGGTTGTAACTAGGAAAAGTGATGTTTGTTTTTGCTGGTTTTTGGCCTCTAGTTCGGCGAGTTTTGGTCAAAGAGTGATCTGGTTTGGACTGGTGGAATCAGTCTCAGCTTTCATACGATGTATTGTTTGTGTCGATGATGGGAAAAAGATCGCTATTGCTGTGCATGTGCACAGGACCAGTTATGAAAGACATAAGTCTTGTTACATGCTTATTATTTTGTTTGGGGTTTGAATTGTGTTTAATTTAGCTAACAATGGTTACAATAGTCTAAAAGTTGAGATTCTTATCGTTCTAGGGGTGTATGACATGACTGCTTTCTCACATGTTTAAATGCCTTACGACGTCTTTGCATTCGGGAGGGCGCAGGCTGCCCGTATACGGGTCATCTCGGGATGAAGAGCTTGTTCTTAGCTCTGATGTTGGAGTTAGATGTCACTTTGTTGAGCCGTATTATCGCTCAATCTCTGAGATGTAACGTGACCACCAATAATACAAAAAAAGAACCAACGAAAATCATTGATCGCTTTGGATCTAACCCTTGGATCTAACCCTATGCTCACTCTCATATCACACTGGATTACTGTGCCATATTTGTAGGTTTTTTTATCGCATTTAACAAGGCTTCATAAAATAAAACTAAAAGGCTTCAAGCTAACATATATTTTAGTTCAAGCCAAGTCAAGTCAATGTTTATTTGTGTAGCACATTTAAAACAACACAGTTGACCAAAATGCTGAACAGGCTTAAAAATAACAATATAACCGAATATAGAACTAAACAACAAATAAGAATAAAAAAGAACAATAAACATAAAAGAATTGCCCCCACAATAGAAGATGAAATCAAGATGTCAGCTCGGCTCCCAGTGAAGGCCAAGGAGAAGAGGTGGGTCTCCAACAGCGGTTGGGTTACTGACGTTTACATCTGAGGGAGAGGGTTTCAGCAGCCCAGCGATAACATGTTGGACGCTAACAGCGGCCATGCGTTATTGCCAGCCACAGTCGAGTGGGATTGATTCAGGAATGTTTCTCTGGGCTAATACCACAATAAGTAGGCCTACCGGGGGGGAAGGAGCCGGGCCAGAGGAAGGGAATACGTTAAGAAGCAGGTATTGTTCCCCTGATACCCTTGACAAAAAACGTGCATGCATACAGTAGGGCTGAACCATTCATCGAAATAGTATCAAATATGCCTCATGGTGCAATATGCAAATCGCAGGAGCGGCAGGGTTAAATGTGTAAATGTACATTTATAGCAGCGTTTTAATGAAGAACTGTACTGTAGTGCTGCAGAGATGCTCTGGCCTACACATTGTTTTACTCTAGATGTAAAAAAACCATGCTTGGTAGAGACCCCAACAAATGTCACGTTATGATTTTAATAGCATTTTCGGTGAAAAAGAAAATTGTGATGCAAAATGTATCATTCCCACCCACTCATAGTGAATCGCAATCGCAATATCTGTCAAAATAATATTGCAACATGATTTTTTTTGCCATATCGATTACAGTAGTGTGCATAATGTAAAATCAGTCATACTTCAGTAATGTTTCACTGAGCTGTCGAGAATCCACTTGTGAAATTAATATTTCATACTCAATCTGGAGCATGCCAAACACACACACACACACACACGCGCGTGCACACACACACACACACACACACACACACACACACACACACACACACACACACACACACACACACACACACACACACACACACACACACACACACACACACACACACACACAGCTAACCAGGCTCCATTCATCGGAAGAACTAAAACTGCAGGTCGGTAACCTCGTCGGTAGTGACGATAATAACGCCGACGCTTCACCTGAGCTACGTATGACGTCACAAATGTCAGTGCTGCTACTTGTGTCGTAACGTCTCACCGACCTGTTGTTAAGCCGTTTAAACGTTCATCCAAATGAGACATAGACATAGATATAGATATAATGCAATGGGTCTTACTGGCTTATTGCGTCAAATTGAAAATAGTTTCTAAAATAACTTTCAATTCAATTTCAAACCACACCAGTAGGCTATTCCCAGCAGCAATCCTATAACTCCCACTCCCATGACGCAAGTTTCATCCACTGTTCAAACTTCAGCATGAGAATATCGGCCTGGTCTCCTGTAGGCCTACCACAGGGTTAGGTTATCTCAAATTGTATTTCAATACACCAACAACAACAACAACAATAATAATAATAATAATAATAATAATAATAATAATAATAATAATAAATTACCTTTTTCCGGGGCTGCCATTTCATCATATTTGTAAATCAGATATATAATCCAGCATCAAAGTTTAACCTGCACGGTTAGAGGCGTCATGGAGTTGGAGGAAACCGGCCGCGCGTCAACGAAGCGTCCGCCAAAACCCGCTGAAGACGTGGACCGAGGAGGTCTCTGGTCCTCCGACCCGGATCCCACTGTCATCACACCTTTATTACCCTAACTAGAACGGGTTAGACGTGGACACGCACGTCCCCGGGTGCGAACCGCATCACAGGTTGTACCACAGCCCGCTGACGTGTTGACGACCGGAGAGGACACGCAGCGCAGCGTCGCGCTGGAAACCTTGAAATATTAATCCCGACCGCGCGCCGATTGGTCTCTCTCTCTCTCTCTCTCTCTCTCTCTCTCTCTCTCTCTCTCTCTCTCTCTCTCTCTCTCTCTCTCTCTCTCTCTCTCTCTCTCTCTCTCTCTCTCTCTCTCTCTCTCTCTCTCTCTCTTACTCTCTCTGTCTGTCTCTCTCTGCCTCTCTCTCTCGTGTTTGTGTGTGTGTGCGTGCTTACGTGCGTAAATGTGTGTGGAGGGAGGGGAGTGTGTGTGTGTGTTGGCGTGCGTGTTTGCGCGTATGTGTGTGTGTGAGTTTTTGTGTGTGTGAGTTTGTGTGTGTGTGTGAGTTTGTGTGTGTGTGAGTGTGTGTGAGTGTGTGTGTGTTTGTGAGTGTGTGTGTGTGAGTGCGTGTGTGTGTGTTTGCGTGCGTGTTTGCGTGCGTGTTTGCGCGTATGTGTGTGTGTGAGTTTGTGTGTGTGTGTGTGTGTGAGTTTGTGTGTGTGTGAGTTTATGTGTGTGTGAGTGCGTATGTGTGTGTGTGTGTGTGCGTGTGCGTGTGTTGTGTGTGTGTGTGTGTGTGTGAGTGAAACTTCAGAGGGCAACGCAACACGAACGACCACAGAAAACCCCCCCAACCCCGGATCCATAATTCATCCTGCGCCTGTTCAGAAGAAAAACACCTGAGGATGGAGACGACGCGGGTCGGCCGTCGACAGCAGCTGACAACGGTGACATTTCGGTGACATGCCATCCTCTATTCAGAGATAGAGCTCGGCTCAAAAATAAAAAGCAGCTGTGAATTGTGGGTGATTATACATCTGGGTGGACACCCCCCCCCCCCCCACACTTGTGATGTCACCGCAGGGCAGTCACATGGCAATTTGGAAACGCCTTGTAATGGCTAATCACCCTCACACCCCCGGTGGCAAAATAGGGGCCCTTTAAGTCTGCCGGAGACGGCGCGACAGACAGCGTGGCTTGTGTGTGTTGTCCTGAGGAATATATCACCAACGCTGGGAGAGTGGTGATGTAACGCTGGTGTAAGATGTTGGTAATAACACGGGGAGAGAGACAACCGCGTGGGAGATGAATAAGAGAGGGAAGAGAAGTGTGTCCCTTCTTCGCCTCAACTCATTACGGCCGTTATGTCACCGCTTTGTGATTTAAGTGTGTCAAAATACCAAACGACATAAGAACTAAGGGAGTGACTGACTGAACTGAACTAAGGGCGTCCCATTGTATTGAAAAAATGGTGTGGGGACATAGGGACACACGCCTATAACACGTGTCTTCAACGTGTGCGATTTTTAGGCAATGCGATGGGGAATCGGTACAGGTAGATAATTACACACGTTTTATCGGGACAGACGATGCCTTCCCTAAATAATGTATTGGATCTTAGTAATGAGCAGACCTGATAGAGCTGACTGTGATGATAGGGATCTCCATTACTTCACTCAAAACCAGTACACACACACACACACAGCAGAGAGAAATAAGACCTGTGTGACTATAGAGCAAGGTCAATAGCGGCATTCCTGTTGGTCTGGTTGAAAATCACAGGGTTGTCTGTTTTTTTTGGGAAAACAGAAAGATTAAGAGAAGAGGTGTTGAGGAGAGGAGAGGAGAGGAGAGGAGAGGAGAGGAGAGGAGAGGAGAGGAGAGGAGAAGAGAAGACAGGAGAGGCTTTTATTCTCTTTGAATAAAAGCTGAACTCCTTCCTTCCTCGCCAAATGAAAACCAAACACTAGTATTTATTTAACATCTTAACAACTCCAAACCGTCTCCATCCAACAGCCATCCCTGGAGCTCTTCCAGGGGTGCGGTGCCAGGCAGACATGGCAGGCGCGCTCGGCTGGCGGCGGCGGCGGCGGGATGAGCTACTGGGGTCCGCGCCAAACCAGACGAGGTCCATAATTGTGTCAGTTAAAACTATCTCCTTTTGTGGATATTCATATCGCTCGGAGTTCGTCCGGTGGGTCCGGTTGGGGTTTTTTCCTGCTCCGTGAGGTGCTCTGATTGGCCTTGGGACAAAGCACCGGGCATTTCAAATGAAACGGCATATGCAAAAAACCTACCAGCCTATCCGTCGTGCACCTGGTTGGACACGGCCACTTGTGATGTCACTACAGGAACAGATTTCAGACCTTCTAGGAAGGACGTGGATCCGTCCATCGTACGTGTAAATGGATATTGTCTTTGGGGGGGGGGGGGCGAAAGCGGACAAACGAAGAAAGACTTGCGGACAGTAGACTGAGCATAGTGGACAAAGACTCCCGAGTTACAATGACCCGGCGCCCCCCCCCACCACCACCACCACCACCCCCACCACCTGCCTCCACATGCTGCAGGTTGTTGAATGCATCTCAGCTGGTAATAGTCTGCCAGCAGGCAGGCGGCAGTAAGTAAGAGAGATGTCCACACTTAGGGGGAACATAGCGGCGGACGGCTGCTGAGACAGCAGATCCGGCGCGTGGTCCTCGCCGCGTCCTCCCGGCAGATGTTTTACGAGCGCGCGTGATGTAATAAGCGCCGGCGCCATGGTAACGGCAGCAACCGGTAACTTTCGGGCCCACATCGTGGCTCCCGCGTAGCCCTGATGTGTAAAATATGAATGGAGCAGTCGCCGAGCGCTGAGTGATGCAGTTGCGTGGTATGCCATGCAATGTGCTACACGGTGCCGTCATGTTATGCTACGCATGTTATGTTTAGAGCTGAGAGTATTTTGAATTTTTCATTGAAAAAAGTTTAAAAAGTTCAGTTCTATAGAGAGCTGTGTTATGTTATGCTATGCTATGTCATGTTATTTCATTTTATGTTAAGCTGTTAAGCTGTTATGCTATCCTACTATACTACCACACTACTGCTGCATGTTATGTTATGTTATGCGCATATGCAGATTTCTGTGCCGTGCGTGGGAATAACTGGCTGCTTAGTTTTTGCACGTTAGCAGATGCTGTTTCTGCTGATGTATTTAAGTCGTCACATTCATTTATAGAGCAGAGTGTGTGATGAGGTGCTGTACATCCGTGTTTACGGCACAGTGCGGTAAGTAGGACAAGTGTGTGAGTGAGAAGAAGACAGCCGTGGTGAGAATTGCCGGAGCAAGGAGGCCTGGTTATCATTATGCACCGGGTCTGGGATGAATTATGGGTTATGTTTGTGGGGGTGATTGTGTTGCTGTGCCTCATGTGATCTGCAGGTCATGTGAGTTATGGTCAAACACAGACCCCCCCTCACAAAGACCCGGTTGTGTGTCCTGCGACCCAGAGCTTGTCGCCCAAGGTTTTAATTTCTCGGTGCGTCAGTACTGCCCTCTAGTGGTCCACTCGGTATTACACAAGCTTTCTGTGTCCATCGGTGCGACTCGGCCGATTATCTGGTTCCCACGATGCGTTAGAAATGATAAATGATCATGATGATAAATATTATAGGATATGTTTATGTATAAAGTTAACGACGCTTGTTAAAGAAAGCTCAAGTTTAGGTAGGCCTATTTGATTCACTTCAGTTATTAGGTTAGAGATGGTGAATGGTGATGATTTACCACCACCAATGAACTGCATTATTACCACTAAAAGTAAAGGTCCAACCACCCATTAGACCCTTTCATAATGTTCTTTGTCACAGGGGATTGGAGGCTAAACCCATCTGACAATAAGCATGAAGACCACCTTAAGGAAAGGACCGCCAACACTCACACACCATTCACTTCTATACACTCAATTTAGTCATTAAGGTAAATTCATAATACAATCATACACATGAATGCATGCATGTGTGTGTGTCTGTGTGTGTGTGTGTTGGCTGTGTGTGTGTGTGTGTGTGTGTGCGTGTGTTGCCGTGTGTGCATGCGCATGCGCATGCGCGTGCATGCATGTGTGTGTGTGTGTGTGTGTTCAAGTGTATGATTGTATTATGTATTTAACTAAAGGTAACAGAAGGTCCTAAATTGAGTGTATGGAAGTGAATAGCGTGTGAGTGTGGCGGTACTTTCCGCCACACTCACGCACGCGCACACGCACACACACACACACACACACACTAGCTTTCACCATCCTCTTACTTGATTCTTGCCGTCACACACAAGCCACAGCGGGCACAGGGTTTTACAGTAAAACTAAAAGAAGGGAACAGCAAAGAGGTATTATGATGTCGTAACGGGTGGAACAAACAAAACAATACATTCCCCATATCCCTCACATCATGGGTCCCATTAAGGCCTCCGGCGGCTTACACTAATGAACCACACACACTAAGCTCTGCCCCTGGCGCGGTGACACGCCGTCGCTCAGAACCGCCACCGCAACTCGAGGAAACATCGTAAATACTGCAGCGACATTACGCTGACCAGAAAACCGAACCGAATTTAAGGGAAACTCGAATGGCGTATATATGTGTGTGTATACGCCATTATCCAATTACAATACCATGAGTGCGTACTTTGATAGCCTGGGGGGGGGGGGGGGGGGGGGGGGAGTGGGAATTGAACCCTTAACCCTGGCTGGGGTTAACGCCTTGCTCTGCAGTGCGACTTAAAAACAAGGCATCGGTTCCTGGGGGGGCCCCCAGGAACCGATGCCTCGCCCCCCCCCCCCACCCCCACCCCCACCCCCACCCCCACCCGCTTCCTTCAGAAATAGACTCATGTCCCACTGCAGTTAAACTACTACTACAGTTAAAAAAAAAAAAAAAAAAAGGAAGAAGGAATAAAACACACACGGTCGAACTCATGCGTGGATAATATTTTTGTAGCATGCGGTCGAAGAGCAGAGGAGGTAATGACAGGGAAGGGCCAAGGCCGGGCCCCGCAGCGGTAGCCAATCCTTAGGGGCCCTTTACGGTAAACAGGCCAGTGCCAGGGACCATCTGGTTGGCGTTCACTTCACAGGGAGCGACGGCGTGCCAGACAGGATTCCTCGCTCTCTGAAGTACAACCTCGCATGCTCGCTTCTCCGATAGCCTCCGCTGCTCGCTGCTACGCCCGCCGAGGATCGCTCACATTTAAGACCGCGGCCGGGTTCCCCCCCCCTTCACACCCACACACACACACACACAGACGTTTTTGGGAGGGGCATTTTCTTTTTAATGAATATTATTTAATGCATATTACTCGCTGAGCGTGAACATTAAAATGGGTGGGTGCGAATACTTAGGGTTTAGGGGGAAAAACATGGGCTTCGCTTATGATTTCTGTCATTCATTGGAAAGACTTGCAGGAATTAAAGACTTGCAGGAATTAAAGACTTACGTGTTTCAAATCAAAGTAAAAGTCCTGCTAGACACTACTAGACAATAGACCATTTTACACAGAGGCGGCGTCGTATATACAGTATAGACAAACAAAGCTGTCATGTCAAGTTTGTCCTACGATTCACACCTCTGTGAAAAGGATCTACAAGTTAGACCTTTTACCCGAGGCTTTCATCCAAAGCAACGTACAGTGAGTGTGTGTGTGGATACATATCATTAAGGACCAGCAGGATTACGGCGTCCCACGGCGCGGAGACCCACGGCACGCCATGGGTCTCTCTCTCTCTGTGTGACCACGCGTCCGGGAGAGGGACGGCCCACTTCCTCTCTCCTGCTGCGTTCTCCGGTACACAATGTTGAGGTTTGTGTGTGTATATACAGTATATATATATATATACATACACGTACATTTGTACCACGCATCATCTTGTACGACACGGCATCCTCACATTGTAAAGATCACCAGATCAGTCACTGAGTGATACATTTACATTTTACATTTAGGGCATTTAGCAGATGCTTTTGTCCAAAGCGACTTAGAATAAGTACATTTGTCAGAAGAAAGTGCAACAGTAACCGCTATCGGTACTTCTACTACTTCTTACGGTATATAGAAGTATACTTCAGGCTGTACACACACACACACACACACACACACACACACACACACACACACACACAAGGAGCTACAGTTTAGAGAGGACATTCATACAAAGGGACAAACAAAGTGAAATAGGCCAAATAAAATGACTTTAAATTGGTCCCCGCAAAAAGCGATCTTCTCACTGCTGGCGCTGTGACTTCATTTGGAACAGCAAAGAACTGAAACAGCTCCAGTCTCCATGGGCTGAAGCCACCGACAAATGAATTAAAAAATGGAAAAAAAAGAGAAGAAAAGAAAGAACAAACGGAGACCTTTAGCTCATTCAGACGCAAATGACTTAACCGCACGCAAAAAGACCCTCTTGTGTGTGTGTGTGTGTGTGTGTGTGTGTGTGTGTGTGTGTGTGTGTGCGTGTTTACGTGGTGTATTTGAACTTGTTGTCCCAAGTGGAGCAAACAGTGTGGGACAATTTGTAAAGAAAAACAAAAAGAGGAGAAACGAAAAGGAAAAAAAAAACAAAAAGAGAGAGAGAAAGCGGAGAGAGAGCGAGAGAGGGGGAAGTGACGCCGTCCGGGCGGATCGGTGAAGAGGGGAGCCGAGGCAGAAGTAATCCTCTCTATCCGCGGACTCGCTCTCCGAGGCACTTCATTAACTTTGACCTCCGCCGCGACCCGTGGCACACACACAGCAACGGCGTGCCATGATACCACCGCACACACTTTGACGTACACTCACACTGACACAAAACACACACACACACACTCAAACTTGCTAAAATACACTAAAATACACAAACTAAAACACACACACACACACACACAAATGCTGCCGCCGTTGTTGTCTTTGTGTGCCAAACTCAATGGTCTGGGGTTTTTAAAAACAAAATAACAGGCATGCAATCTAACTTCAGAGAAGCACACACACACACATACACACACACACACACACACACACACACACAACCCAAACCCACTTCCGTCCATTCTCTCTGACAGAGAGAGGAAGTGGAACTGGCCTGGCCACAGATGTCCAGACAGAAGTAGCCGAGCAGCGCTGGGTCCACTCCCTGTCTGACTTCCCACACTGAGCCGCTCTCCGGTACACCGGTCCAGAACCCGGCTCACCGGGCCCAGCGCAGAGCACAACCTCGGGCCGCTCAACAACAGTCGTTGTTGAGTTCATTATCGATTACAAGCCGCTTAGAAATGTGTCCTTTTGTGACATCACGAGTGGGAGTGTCCACCCGGATTCTATAATGGACAGGGCGACCTCCCCGGCGGACTGCCTATAGCAGGCTGACCTATCCATCGTCGAATCTGGGGGGACACGCCCCCTTGTGATGTCACTACAGGGTCGATTTTGATGAATTCAATCTGATAATAGAATGAGCGACCCATTTAGCTGCTAGGAGGATAGAACGACACGCCAAGCCGACGTCACAGAACCAGCGGCGCCTCGCACCGCCTGTGTCTTGGCCAAAAAGTTGCACTTGAACGCACCGCAAACGCCTGCGTGGGAGGAAACTTTCCATACCAGCAGGTGGCGGGAGTCTGTATTCGTCATTCAAAAAGATTCGGACCCGATTCAACATGCTGAATCGGCGGGAAAAACCGCAGACTACAAACGGCCGACTACCGCCAACGGTGCGGGACGCGCCGCATAATCTGTGGCCACAGACGCTCACCGAAAGGCCCGACTTTTCGCCAAATGGCCGACCGTCGGCCCGGTGTGTCGGGGCCTTAAGAAGAGGAAAAAAGTGATATAAAAATACATATAAATCACTTTTAAATATATATATATACCAGGGAGGATGTACAAAGGAAGTAGAATCCAAAATTTACCGTACAAAGGTATAAAAAAGGCGAAGCACAGATCGAGCGGTCGGTCGACGGATTCCAAAAAGGCGCTCGCTCCTACCTTGGGCCACTTGGGGTTGATGAGCCGCGCCTTGAGCGCGTCGTTGAGCGCCGTGCCGTACTGCCCCAGCCGGAGGTAGGCGGCCGAGCGGTTGCTGTACAGGATGCAGTTCTGCGGGTCGGCGGCGAGGGCCTCGCTGTAGAGACGCACGGCCAGCGCGTACTCCCCCTGCTGGCAGGCCTGGTTGCTGCGCCGCACGCGCTCCAGGAACTCGGCCTTGCTGAGGCTGGGGCCCGCTAGCCCGCCGCCGCCGCCGCCGGGGGAGGAGGAGGAGGCGCTGAGGAGCATGGGGTCCATGGCGTGGTGGGGGTGGCCGTGGGGGTCCACAGACTGGACCGCCGCCGGTGGCGAAGAGGAGGAGGCGGAGGAGGAGGAGCAGGTGAAGAACGGCGAGGGAGGAGGGTGGGGGACCGCCGCCGTCCGGTTGGCGGAGCGGGAGCCGAACAGGGAGAACTGATGACAAGGATGGAGAAGAGGAGGAGGGGGAGGTTGCCGTCGGTTATGACAATACGTATTCATGTATAAGCATTCATGTATCCATGGATATTTACGTTTCTCAAGGCTAATTTTTAGAAATTAAATTCAAATGTCCTTATAGACGGAAGGATGACTTTTTTTTCGGGATATTCCGTTTTTCTTACTTTCGATTCAGTAAAATCATAGCACAGCATTCACCAAAATGAGTTTTGTTCAAAGAATGACCCGGGTGAACAACTATTTGTGTGCCGATTAGTTTGTTTACTTGTTTGTATCGTTCCTAGCAGATGTGACCATGAGGAATGTAAGTCGGACAGAAGGGCTATTCCTATTTATTTTGTCACATTGTCTGTAATTTCAGTTAAAACGTTGCAAGTTAGGGTTAGTCGGAAAAGCTGTGTGCTTCCGGATTTGGATTTTCTAAATGTGTCCTCTTACCAGAACTTATAGCAAGGCACTCATTATCTCCTCTCTCTCTCTCCCCCCCTCTCTCTCTCTCTCTCTCTCTCTCTCCTCTCTCTCTCTCTCCCCTCTCCCTCTCTCTCTCTCTCTCTCTCTCTCTCTCTCTCTCTCTCTCTCTCTCTCTCTCTCTCTCTCTCTCTCTCTCTCTCTCTCTCTCTCTCACACTTATAAACTCATTCACATACTCTCTCCCTCTCTCTCACTCTCTCTCTCTCACACACACACACACACACACACACACACAGGCAGACACACCCACACACTAGCACGCATGAGTGCATCCACGTATATGCAGACACACACACACACACACACACACACACACACACACATGCTGCAACTGTTGTCTTTGTATGCCAATTTCAATGGCCTCTTAAGGGTTTAAAAAACAAAATAACAAGCATGCAAGACACACACAAACAAACACACACACACACACACACACACACCCTTCTTCAACGTGATTCAGCAACAGTGTGTGTGTGTGTGTGTGAGTGTGTGTGTGTGTGTGTGTGTGTCTGGCAACACATTGAATTCCTGTGTGTTGTTGGTGTGTCATTCACTACCAAGTCTAAATATATAATAAGGCTACTTCAAAAGCACTTCGATTCATTATCATGCAAACAAAACTTTACAGGGATTCAAGGCCAAAATAGCCCCCCTTATTGTGTTGTGCCCCCATTATACTGTGTGTGTGTGTGTGTGTGTGTGTGTGTGTGTGTGTGTGTGTGTGTGTGTGTGTGTGTGTGTTATACAGCAACAATGTGTAGCTGTCGGTGGTCGGAAGGTGTGGTTTTGAGTGAACACTGTTTACAATAATGAAAGGAAGGGGGGGGGGGGGGTGTGTTTGTGTGTGTGTGTGTGTGTGTGTGCGTGTGTCAGATATCCTACAGCCTGCACTAACTTTACCTACTGCTCACACACTCCTCCAGTAACCACACACACACACACACACACACACACACACACACACACACACACACACACACACACACACACACACACACACACACACATACACATACAGCCTCGCCAAGAACCTTGCCACAATATTTAAAGAGACACACACACACGCACACACACACACACACACACACACACACACGCGCGCGCACACACACACATTGAGTTTTCAGGCTACAGGTATACAGACAAGGCTACTGCCTCCATTGACATAAAGCAGTCCCCCCGGCTTGGGTCCAGTCCCTCCTGCTTGACTCTAGTCCCCCTCGCTTGGGTCCAGTCCCCCCCCCCCCCCCCCCGGCTTGGGTCCAGTCCCCCCCCCCCACACACACACTTGGGTCCAATCCCCCCCCCCCCCCGCTTGCGTCCAGTCCCCCTCCGCTTGGGTCCAGTCCCCCCTCCCGCTTGACTCCAGTCCCCCTCGCTTGGGTCCAGTCCCCCCCCCCGCTTGGGTCCAGTCCCCTCCGCTTGGGTCCAGTCCCCCCTAAGTTACGGACCTCTACCTTTTTTTTTTATTATGGCGTATGGCTTACCTTCTCCTTCTTTGCTTTCGCTTTTTCCATTGTGTCTCCAAACCCGAAACTTTTATGACCCAATGGAGACAATAGGGGGGGGGGGGGGGGGGGGGGGGGGGGTCAGCTATCCGTCCTTACGCCGTCTGCGCCATCAGAGACCAGGGGGGGTTCAGTTCAAGTTTCCCCACCAGACAAAGTCCGTCCGCCAGGGAGAAGTGCGCCATGTTCCTCCGGTCCGGTCCGTTACGATCCGGTTTCTCTGCTCCCGGTAGCGCAGTCCTTCCCCGGAGGAGGGAGGAGGGAGGAGGAGGAGAGGGAGGAGGGAGGAGGGAGGGAGGAGGGAGGAGGGAGGGAGGGAGGAGAGGAGGGAGAGTAGGAGGGAGGAGGTGAGGAGGAAGGAGGGGGGGGGGGGGGGTTGCAGCCCTCGGATGCCTTGCGATTACTTTTTCATGACGGAGTTGAGTTACCTGATCCGCACTTCTTCTAATGTGTGTGTGTGTGTGTGTGTGGGGGGGGGGGGGGGGGGGGGAGGAGGGGGGGAGGTTACCTACAGGCCCTACAGCCTGATCTCTGCCATATGTATGATGAGATTCCTAATGTTGGGAGACCAACTGTGATGCAGGCAGCTCTCCGTGGGCCTGTTTGCTCTCATCGCTTGGGCTCGGTTCCGACCTGGGCTCGGTTCTGAGATAAGACTGGAGGAGGTATGTGTGTGTGTGTGTGTGTGTGTGTGTGTGTGTGTGTGTGTGTGTGTGTGTGTGTGTGTCTGGGCTGCAGGGGGAACCACTCGCAGCCTTTCATGATCGCACGGTTGAGTTCAAGTCATTGTTTTATCTCTGAGGAGGGATCTTAACACTTACACACACATTTACACACTTTAAAACAAAACACAAAATCCAATACCCTTGTTGTTATTAGATATTATGTAGTTGCATATTGCATATTATTTGTATTATTATTATTATTATTATTAGTATTATTATCATCGTTATTGTTATTGTTATTATTATTGTTGTTGTTATTATTATTATTATTATTATTATTATTATTTATCATCATCCAATATAATTAATACAACCTAATTTTTCCTTCTGTCTGCAAATGATATTGTTATTTTACAGCAAGGCCCACAGAACGGCATTCCTATGCAGACTTATTTCTAGACATGACTTTATCATATTCATGATTCCCATGAAACTTAAAAAAAATACACTTTGTTCAGCTTTGTTGTTATGTAATCAACACTGCTTATTTTATTAAGCCTGTATTTCACAAAACACATAAAACACAACTGAAGATCCCTGCATATCCAAGTTCAGCATTTAAAACATTACATTACATTGTATTTCAAAGGACAGTGAACATACATTACATTACATTGTATTTCAAAGGACAGTGAACATTAAGTTGTCAATAAATAAAAAAAGAGCAGACTAATTGACCATCAATGACACGTGGACAACCGACACAAGTGCTTAAGGTGCAATAGAAACAAAGGAGCATGACTTAATACACAAAACGCATATACAAAAATACATATATTTTACATTTGTACAAATACTCAGGCTGCGTGTGAGCGACAGTAGCAGTGTCTCTATCGAGGTGAGTCCATCACTGTGTCATCACATGGCCTTGGTGCGGGTTATCCGTTCACACAGCCTCCTGAGTCTGACCACTCTGTCCTTTCGTTTAACCCCGAGGGAGCTGGACGCCCTGACCTGCAGCCTCGTGGCCAGCAGGCGGCGCCACTCCTCCATGTTCCCACCGGCTAGAGTCCTCACCAGGGTTGGCAGCGGCGGACGCTGTACAATGGCTTTACATCTAGTGAAGGGAAAGAAAACATGCTAGAGTCAATTCAAGTCCACTTTATATTTAGTGTACGTCCTTCTGGCCTAAACTTAAAGCTATGTTGTGCACTGTAGTGTGTGTGTGTGTGTATGTGTGTGTGTTTGTGCATGCGTACGTGTGTGTGTGTGTGTGTGTGTGTGTGTGTGTGTGTACTTACATCTTGCTAGCCCCACAGTCCGGTACCAAGAAGCAGGATTGGGAAACTTTTTCCAGGAGAAATGTGTCCACGTTACTCAGCCACCTCTGATTGGCCAAGCTCTGAAACAATCTGCGTGACATCACAGACAGATTAGACACGCTGAACAGTTAACACATGTACGAGTTAAAGTTAAAACGGTAAAGTAATACGTTTGGAATGAGTCATAGACGGACACAGCTATGATGGAGGCCCGATAGTGTGGTGCCTGAAGGGGCGAACGGAACTGGGTTTGATCCCCCCCATGTCCCCAGTCTAACCTGTAGGCATCCTTGAGCAAGACGCCTTAACCTACTGATTAATCGCATGTATCTGAATTCACTAAATACAGTAAATTGCACTAAAAACAGTAAATTGCTCTGGATTCAAGTAAAATGGCTAAATAGTAAATCGCCACCGTACTACAGACAGAAGAAAAAGAGGATTCTGGATTTCACGTGGAGTAGTGGAGAGAAGTGCACGTGCACAGGGGTGCCAGGTTTCCTGGGAAATACCAAGTTTGGCAACTTTGGCAATACCGCGAATCAAACTGCAAACAGTCGCTAAGCAAATATATGCCTGTCTCCATGGAAGCACACAGGCACGCTTTTATGGAGGTTTCCTAAAGTCTTATCTCGAGTTAAATGGTAGTTTTTAATACTTTTTGCTGACTTGACCACATTCAAACACCACACGTGTTTAGAGGAATATATATATATATATATATATATATATATATATATATGTATGCAGCAAGATATTGCTGCACTGAATAGGTCCGTCTGATCTCAATATCAGATGGTGAAATGTAAATGACAAAACGTTATTATTGTTATTATTATATTAATCCATCATTTATGACACACAGCTGAGGTATACCTGTTTGTGCAGCTGCAGTGGTACATGGTCCTGGTGTCTGGGTTCACAAGCCCGTATCTCCTCTGCTGGGGACGGATCCTGGCTCTACACTGGTCCAGCTCGCTGTACACCTCACACAAAAGCTGCTGGCCTAGAAGAAGAAGAAGAAGAAGAAGAAGACGAAGACGTGTGAGCATTCAGTAAGACCCATTAGGCTAGGACTTTTTTATTTTCAGTTCAGCTCAGCAACTGATTGAAATCAGTTATTCTGAGGCATCAAGTCGTCTATGTTCAATTAAGTTCAAGTGTTCATGTTTATTGCCTTACTTATATTAGCGGTCCACCCGTTCGACAAGCTTGGTTTGTCTGAGTCAGCCGCGAAGAGGTTGGGCCGGTCCAGACTGCTGTTGTTGCTAGAGGCTGTCAGAGACGCGCTGCTCTCCGACGTCGGGGCGGAGACACCGATGCCGACGGCGCGGCTCGTATCGGCGACGAAGGCCAAAGTGGTGGGCGGCGTGATGCTCAGGAGTGCGGTCGCTTCGGTGGCGTTCTCTTCGGACGTGAAGGCGTCGAGCTCGTAGTCGGTTGGAGGCTGGACAATCGCCTGGAGCACCGTCTCGGTCGTTTTACACCTGTAGAGGTGGAGCTTTTAGCAAGACACCAACTATAGGGCGTATCTGGGGGGGGGGGGGGGGGCCAGGCGCCCTCCAAAATGTGGATTGGCCACCCTGAGGGGCAACCCCAGGTTTCAATCTGGCCGTGGATAGGATTTGAACTCATCAATCAAAACCTACTAAATGTGTCTGGAGGACACGCCCCCGATGTAATAATTGGTTCTCAACGATAAAACATCGCAATTCAACAATATGCGTTAATATTGGAGATAGGAAGACGACAAAAGTCCACTTACATGCCGAACCAGTTCCTCTCCATACACACTACTTCGTAGGCGAGCTCGAAGCAGTTCATCTTCAGCAGGTTGAAGAAGGTGTACCGGACCACTTCAGAGATGCTGTCATTGGCCTTCCTAAGGCAACTGTGGAACCTTTAGGTGGAGAAGAGACCATTTTAGTTTGGTAACGTTTATCCTCTCATCACTGTTTACGGTGCATACAGACTATAATGCAAGATCAAAAAACAGCACAGATAAAGTATAAAGTATGAATAGAAATACACATGCCGTGGTACAAGCCAACAATGTAAAATACATAATTGCTGATCGAGTGAATAACAAGCAATCCGTGAAAAACAGCCACGGACATGTTGATGACCAGCCTATTCGTGTCATGTGACTAGGTTGCATTATTGTTGGCTGTGGTGTGTGTACATCAGTCTGAATGCAAATGTAAATGTGTTTTGCCACAAAAAAGAACAAAATGAAAAATATACAAGTGCTAGTATAGGCAAACACACATCCACACACAAAAACGAAGGCTATATATAAGTGTAGGCCTACTCATATAGTATAAGTGTACTGCAATTACATGTATGGTTTGATGCTGTGTGTTGATGTTTAGTGGTTCAAAAGAACAACATATCTTATATTGTCTATCATTTATTATCTAAGTTATTATTTTTACTGTGTTATTTGTATTATTTTTTTGTAAAATAAATAGGTGTTTAGTGTATTTTTCTTTTCTTTTCTTTTCTTACAGTCAGTATAGTCCTAGTTAAAATCCTCACCTGTTATCACAGTCGCAGTGAGACATGGTGAACATATTCCTGTTGAAGACCCCGAACTTGGACTGGAAGGACAGGATGGTGTTCTGGCACTGGTCGTGTTCACGACAGCAGCTGTCGGTCCTGGTGAAGACCCCTAAGAGACCCGTAAGGAGACAGGTGTTTTGTGGTGTTTTGTGGTGTTGGTTTGCGTGGTTTTACTTTTTTTTTTTTTAAAGTGTTGGAAAGCTAAGAAAAGGCACATTTTGAAACCTAAAAAACTCACCCAAATCCTCGTAGGACAGCGCCTTGTTCCCCGAGCCGCACCACAGCGTCCCGGGGACGATGAAGCCGCGCTTCACGCGCAGGTGGCTCGTCGCCGGCGCGCGGAGCTGCGTCCACCTGTCGGCGCTGCGCGCGCCTTCGACGCTTCGCGCCTTTCTGCTCCCCCACGCCGCGGCGCGCGCTCCCTCGGCTCCCGCCGGTGCGTGCATGGCGTCGCACAGGTGATGTAGCAGACTAGTGTCAAAAACAGGCGCGCCGCGGGTTTCTTCAAAACCGGCGGCTTTGTCCAGGCACCGGGAGAGGTAGCTGTCCAGGACGGCGGCGTCGTCCACCCAGGAGCACCGGAGCAGCGCTCCGTCCGCCGCCAGCACGGCGTGGTAGAGGCGCGCCGCGGGGGGGGAGACCTGGCCGGACTGGCCGCCGGTCCGCAGGAAGCTGTGGTGGGTCTCCCCGCTGGCCGTGAGCTGAGTCCAGCCGCAGGAGGTCTGCGCGTCTGCCGCGACGCCGGAGCCCATCAGTACAAATGTGCACACAATAACGACGACTCGGGAAATATGAAAATGGTGCATTTTCATATTTATTTTCATATTTGTAAAAAAAAATGTTTTGCAAAAAAACTAAACAAAACCGCAAAAAAACAACAAAATAAAATAATAAATAAATAAATAAATCACCCAGATGGTGGCTTTCCGATTGCCATGTTAGTTGTATATATATCTATTTCTTATCTGTGTTAGGTTGGACACGGGGGTTCCCGGGGCGGGAAAATAATCTGCTGCACGCGGCGCAGACGTCGTATGATCTCGAGCTCCACCCAAACACTAGTAGACACGTGTTGGCCCACTAGTGACATCACTAGTGTTATCACCAGTGTCATCACTAGGGATAACTCTGGTGATAACACAGGTGATGACACTGGTGATGAGTGATAAAGTGAACAACATCTCTTCCCCCTCACGTTTTGTGTGTTGTGTTGTTTGGCCGACTTTCTGAGCTCCTTCTCCAGGCTATAGTTCATTAAAGGAGCCATATGGATCAGTGGTGTTAATTGATAAGCACGCGCACGCGCGTACACATCGGCTAATAGCTGATCACAATGACCGGAAGAGAGTGTGAAATAAATGTCAAAACTGTCCAAAAGTTATTTAAGACAGTTTAATCAATATCATTTTCCAATAGCATTTGGTCATCTATTTTATTTGAATTCCATGAATTAATAGAACAGCTTATAATAATAATAATAATAATAATAATAATAATAATAATAATAATAATAATAATAATAAATAACCAGACTTTACATCCATCTCCAAAAAATCAGTTCTCTATTTTTGCAATTAAAAAAATAACTGTAAAAATAATAACAATACTATAGTCGTATATACTGCCTTTTGATAGTAAATGTATTCCAATGCTGTTATATTTATTTAATTTTAATTTTAAAGTGCTATGTTTTTCAAATATAACATTTGGAAATGCATTTCCCTGATGTGTTACTCCTACTACACATAGACCTACTCATTCATCTAATAGTATTGCAGGAATTTAAATGAACAGGATGTAAACATGACGTCAGCTTTAAATTGATATTTGACTTGATTATTGAAAGCAAATCAACTTTGACCTACTGGCAAAGGAAGAGAGAATGAGGAGGAGTTTTTGGACCTAGACCTAAATAACAAAAATAAATTAGCCTACAATAGTCATGTACTAGCTCTATACATAACTGACAGTATGCAACTACACATAGGCCTTTATTCATAATAATAGTATTGCAGGAATTTAAATGAACAGGATGTAAACATAACATCACCTTTAAATTGATATATGGCCTGATTATTAAAAGGCAATGAACTTTAACCGACTTGGAAAGGAAGAGTGCGGACGAGGAATAGTTTTATTGACCTATACAAAGTTCACCCTGCTGTCAGTTACGTGTCTTCGGCTGCCTATTGGTCCAATCCTCACCTGATTGAAACAAAGTCCCAGGCCAGCCCCCTCCTCCTTTATAGTTTTACTATATCTAATGGTTGTTTTGTCTGCTTAGTTTATGGTGGTTTGCAGTGTACATGCGCTGTCCGAAAAGAAAACACACATGCACAGTTTCAGTTAATACTCAGATTTATACTTTTATGTGCTTTTGAGGGGCACAGTTTGAAAAAGTAAGATAAATATATGTAATATACAAATATGCTATTGATTATTATTATTATTAGTAGTAGTAGTATTAGTAGTAGTGGTAGTGGTAGTAGTAGTAGTAGTAGTAGTAGTAGTAGTAGTGGTAGTGGTAGTGGTAGTGGTAGTAGTAGTAGTAGTAGTAGTAGTAGTAGTAGTGGTAGTGGTAGTGGTAGTAGTAGTAGTGGTAGTGGTAGTGGTAGTGGTAGTGGTAGTAGTAGTAGTGGTAGTGGTAGTGGTGGTAACACTTTACAATAAGGTACGCAAAACATGGGTAGTTACTGAGGAACGAATGAGTAACGAATGATGAATGACCAGGGCCCTAACTGGGGCCCTAACAGGGCCCTAACAGGGCCCTAAGTGACAGTTACTCAGTAACTACTGAGGAATTACTGGTAAACAGACTAGGGGACTACTGTATTCGTTACTGAGTAACGAATGATGAACAACCAGGGCCCTAACTGGGGCCCTAAGTGACAGTTACAGTGACAGTTAATTCCTCAGTAGTTACTGAGTAACTGTCACTTAGGCTTGTTAGGGCCTTGTTAGGGCCCCAGTTAGGGCCCTGGTCGTTCATCATTCGTTACTCATTCGTTCCTCAGTAACTACCCACGTTTTGCGTACCTTATTGTAAAGTGTTACCGTAGTGGTAGTAGTAGTAGTAGTGGTAGTGGTAGTAGTAGTAGTAGTAGTAGTAGTAGTAGTGGTAGTGGTAGTAGTAGTAGTAGTAGTAGTAGTGGTAGTAGTAGTAGTGGTAGTGGTAGTAGTAGTAGTAGTGTGAAATCTAAAAGATGTCAGAGCACAGACAATTTAGTGATTGCACAATGTTTTTATTTACCAACAAGAATGTATGCTACATTATTGGTGTGCCTAAACACATACAATCAAACAATACATATCTATATCCATACCAAGAGTGAAAAATGAATGATGAAAGACGATTTTGAAATGTCACTACAGATCGCAAGTCTTTGATCATATGCAGCCATAGACCGTTTCCATAAACTCCCTATCAACGTTTTTTTAAATATGTTCACAAGATGCAGTAGGATGCATTCATCAAATATTTCAGGCATCTTTTTTAGGAGGTGAGGGAATGGAGAGATAGAGAGAGAATGACATAATACAGAGAGAAACAGACAAAGATGATTGAATACAGAAAGAGCAAGGGCAACCGAGACAGAGACAGAGACAGAGACAGAGAGAGACAGACAGAGAGAGAGAGAGAGAGAGAGAGAGAGAGAGAGAGAAAGTCATGCAGTTAGTTGCAGAAGCGTTTAGCAGGAGCTACTAGTTAGGCTAGTCAATTCATTCGAATGCCTTTTAATCTTTTAACACTAACTAGACCCAACCTATTTTTGGTCGCTAACAAGCTACAGTATTTCCAGAATGAATATAACGGACCAGATATGCTATCTTAATACAGACTACTTAGTCGAACAAATATGGACTCAAACGAGGTGTGACATAGCATAGCACGTTATAGGACATTATATTACATTATTGCACAGTACATGATCTTCTCATTTCACAGTAAGAGCGCAAGAGATCACCTTCGGAGGTAGACACGAGGTAAGAGACACGCTTCACAACATACCCTCCGACAGTCAAGGACACAAAAGCGAATTATCGTTCTCGACACGTTAGGTTAAAACAAATCGTACGGCGGAACTGAAAACCGCGGTAATATTAATGAGCAACGGGGTCAGCATCCATTCTAGACATGCATGCACACATCCTGCCTCAGAACGCCACAGGTAAGGTAAGGAGGACACAAACCCGGGGGCCAGCTTCACAATAAAAGCTCACGCAGGGCAGAGAAGAGAACGGACACCTGTCACTGTAACTGAGATGAGATATAGGACAGATAGAGGAGGAGGAGCGTCTCAGTCCTCGAACTGAGCGGGGTTGTCGTTGAGGAGAACGTGCCAGCGCTCGATCTTCTTGTCTTTGTTCTTGAGACATTCGTACCAGTGCTTCAGACACTCCCCCTTCGCCTGGATGCCCAGCTGGCAGCCGCCTGGAGGTAGGTGGGGGGGGGGGGGGGGGGGAGTCAGTTACCAGGTGACATGGTGGATGGATGGATGGATGGATGGATGGATGGATGATGGATGGATGTAGTGACAGACAGACATTGATGGATGGATTGGATGGACAGATGTGTGGACGGATGGGCGTAGGGACGATGGAAGAATAGATGGATGGATGTTTGAGCGACAGCTGAACGGATGGATGCGTGATTGATTGATGGATGGATGTGGCATTTAGTGTTGGGTGGACGAACGATGGTTGAATGGACGGAGGGATGGACAAATGAATGGACGGATGGATGATAGATAGATGGATTTATAGCTGAATCGATAGGTGATTGATGGAAGGATAGATGACGAAGATGGGTGGCTGGATGATTCATTTGATTAATGGATCAATTCATTTAATGCACACACGTGTTAAAGGACTAATACCGGTCTGGGTGGTCAAACCTATCATCACCGGCTCTCCTGGCTTCACTTGAACCTCCGTTACCAAAATAATGTGGCAAAGTTACTTCCTTCTACCAATTCTGTCGAAGCGCAGTTAGCGTGCGCGCGCCTGCCACGAATGTAAACAATGGCAATGTAGCACAGACATTTTGTGAAGGACTTGTATGGCGCTTCACTGTTATTTTATCCACCAACTCTGTCCTGACCGACTCACATGGAATCCGCGCGCTAAATGTTCTTCGGCAGAGTCGGTACAAGGAAGTCATTTTGATGCAGTTTTGGTTGGATGCTGTTGCCGACGCCAACCGTAAGACAGCTGGTGTGTGCGCCTTAGCTTCTACGCATGAAAGTTTTAACGCCTCACACGGATAAAGAGGCGTGTTGGATAACCTCTTCAGGATCCCGAAGAGGAAAACCTGGAAAACCCAGACCAGGCACAATGCCCAATGCCTCCTGGTACATTGCCAGCACTGCTTTGTGAGCAGGCCAACAGAGGTTTCTCAGTCAATACAGCGCACCTTGTGAAATGAATTGCTTCAATTGACTCCATTACTACTCAACACTGTTTGGACATCCACACGAAATGTGGCGAAATGTCCCTTTAAGCTACGTACCGATGAAGTCATTTGACTTTCCCATGTCGTAGTCCCAGACGGAGATATCCAAGGTCTTCTTGGCTAACTCACCGTGTTTTATTTCATAGCTGAACTCCTGTAACACAATCGTAAGAGGATTTAAATCATCGGCACCAACCGACACTTTCGGAGGATGTTATGGGGGATAAATGGGTGACAAATCAAGTCTGGAGCCTGACCTCGTTGTACTCTGGGTTCAGGGTCTTCTTCTTGGTCTGGGTCTTGTTCTTGGCCTTCTTCCCCATATCTGGCTTCAGACATCTGCACCGAGACCACGAGACAACCCATGAGAAACTACTGTGTGTACCATGTAAATCAATGCAATCTCTGGTCAAAGGCGTATATGCAGTGCAATATGACACATGCAATACTTCAAATACGTGTTAGCAGACGTTTTAAGCCCAAAAAATGTCTTCTTCTTTTAGATGAATTAATGAGCAGATGTTAGGTATCTTGTTCAAAACTAGACACTGGGGTTCGAACCCAGAACCTTTCAGCTGGGAGCCAAACACCATAACCACTAGATTATCCTGCCCCTCAAAGAAAAAAATGTATATACATACTGTATATTTGTCGTCCTACAAACAATTCACATTTGTCATACGACATTCTTTACAACAACGTAAGACGACACATATCTCCTTATGCTCTGGAGATATGTGTGGCCGGTAAACGGGAGGCACATACACTTTAACGAAGGGGTCCGAGTATCCGTTGGAGTCCATGGCGGCCAGGTGAGCGCAGCGCACCACGCCCACCACCAGGCGGCCCTGCTGGCTGTCGTAGGCCAGAGACACCAGGATGCGGCCGCGCTCCTCGCTGTCCTCGCCATCCTTGCCCTGCAAACACCCAGCCACACTCTGCTGTCTGTATACATACAGTATGTACAGGTATCATACAGTATACGTACGGCTATTAGTAGTCTAAAGCAGAGGTCGGCCGAGAGTGGATTTTTAAAGGCCGATATAAAAACGATAGTTTGGAGCAGGGAAAAGCCGATAGCGGATTAATCGGCCGACAGCTAAAAATATGATACATTAATTTAAAGACGCGCATTTATGGCTGCCCCTCCCCCGGTCGAGTGCCAGCGCTCGTCTCATAAAATCGAAGAAGTAACACGTCCACAGATATTTTTTCAGCAAAAGTGGCCCTCAAATGATCAGATATGGCCATTGGCCCGTAGTTGTGCTGGGCTTGCACTTACACACCACGTTGCCAAATAAAACACGGTATGCTTTCGGCAGAGCAGCAGTTATCTTCAGTCTAATGCAATAATGATGCCAGGCTATCGCCAGCAACCTTATCATGCTCATAATTTAAATCGATATTATCTCAGGTATACAATGACCATAACTTCTTGTATGGAGCCGCCATGCAAAACGGGGAAGTACGCCTCCACGTCCCATCGGTGCCGACGAATCGGCCAAACGATTCATCGGTCGAACTCTAGTCTAAATGACCATCCTTCATTAGTTTATTAGTTTATTATAAGGATCCCAATTAGCTGAGGCCTTGACAACCAGCTACTCCTTCTGGGGTCCAAAGGTCATTATCTACACCGTAACAGACAAGACATTGGCATACAATTTAAATAAAAACAAAAAATGACTATTAATTAATCAATATTTTAATCAATATTTCAATATTAATTAAAATTAATATTGAAAAATGAATCTGGAAGCATGGATCAACTAAACTGTGTACTCAATGTATGTATATTTATCTATATCTATATGTGTGTATGTATATAAGTCTCATGTTTTCACCCTCCTTCCCCCTACAAGCACCCACACACTCGACTATGATTTTATTTCTATGTTTATCTATATGTCCATATGTCTAACGAATGTCTCACCAACCAGACTTCCCCTGCAAGCACCCATGGACTATACATGCACACTGTATCTATCTGTCTAATCTCAGATCCAGCAGTCCTTCTGATGTGTGATACTACTATAGCTACGTGTCAGCAGTGAGAATCACCATCCTTCACCTGAAAGCATGCGCTCAACTATGTATACGTCTGCTGTACATGTCTATAAGTAGTATAAAATACACGGGTCACCTGACATGTATAGTACAGGTCATGTGATAAACGTGTCTTACATCATCCTCATAGAGAGCCATGCCCCTCGATGATCCCACTGCCTTCTTCACCTGTAGGGGGAGAGGGAGGGAGGGAGGGAGGGAGGGGGGAGGGATGGAGGGAGGGAGGGAGGGAGGGACAGAGACAGAAAGAGGGGGACCAAGGGAGAAAGAGAGAGAGAGGAGGTAGAGAAAGAGAGAGTTAGAGAGAGAGAACTTCACTTCACTACACATTACCTTGATCTAACACGAAACAAAAACTGAATACAGAGAAGAAAAATGCAGCTAGTTACAGTTATACAGAGAGAGAGAGAGAGAGAGAGAGAGAGAGAGAGAGAGAGACAGAGACAGAGAGAGACAGAGAGAGAGAGAGAGAGAGAGAGAGAGAGAGAGAGAGAGAGACAGAGAGAGACAGAGACAGAGACAGAGAGACAGAGACAGAGACAGAGACAGAGAGACAGAGACAGAGACAGAGACAGAGAGAGAGTGTTAATAATAATTCATGCATTTATATAGTGATTTTCAAGACACCGATAGTGTGTGTGTGTGTGTGTGTTGGGGGGGGTTAGACTACTCATCCACTACTAGCTCAGAGACCAGGGGATGATTAGATGGCCATGTTGTTGCAAGAGCCAGGGTGGGAATTGGGCCAGGACACCAGAACCCTACTCTACTTGGGACGAGTGCCACAGGATCTTTAGTGACCACAGGGAGTCGGGACCTCGGTTTCAACGTCTCACCCGAAACACGGCGCTCTTCGTCTGGGGACATTGGGGATATTACATAGGCCAGAGGGACGACCCCCTACTGGTCCTCCAACACCTCTACCAGCACCATCTGGTCTCTCCTCCAAGGACGGACCGGACCCAGTGTCGCGATTTGTTCTCACCTGGACCACTCTCTCCAAGCACACGTTGAAGTTCTTCTTCTGGTTGAACTTGAGTTTCTTCAGCGCCACGCGGGTCTCTCCTATGAACTCATTATGACCGAACGTATCCTCGTCACTCACTGACAGCCTGGGGAGAGAGGGAGAGAGAGAGAGAGAGAGAGAGAGAGAGAGAGAGAGAGAGAGAGAGAGAGAGAGAGAGAGAGCATGTTATCTATCTGTCTCTCTACCATTCACAGCTTGGGGAGGGAGAGAGGGAGAGAGAGAGAGAGAGCATGTTATCTATCTGTCTCTCTACCACTCACTGACAGACTGCAGAGAGGGAGAGATAGAGATAGAGAGACAGAGACAGAGACAGAGACAGAGAGAGAGAGAGAGAGAGAGAGAGAGAGAGAGAGAGACCACTCACTTATCTAACTGTCTGTCTATTTATTTGTGTATGTGTATGTGTGTATATTTTTAGAGTCAGCATGTGTGTGTGTGTATTTGTAAAGTCAGTATGTGTGTATTGTAGAGTTAGTATGTGTGTATGTGTGTATATTTGTAGAGTCAGTATGTGTGTATGTGTGTATATTTGTAGAGTCAGTATGTGTGTGTGTATATTTGTAGAGTCAGTGTGTGTATGTGTGTATATTTGTAGAGTCAGTGTGTGTGTATGTGTGTATATTTGTAAAGTCAGTATGTGTGTATGTGTGTATATTTGTAGAGTCAGTATGTGTGTATAATGGTAAAGTCAGTATGTGTGTATGTGTGTATATTTGTAGAGTTAGTATGTGTGTATGTGTGTATAATTGTAGAGTTAGTGTGTGTATGTGTGAATATTTGTAGAGTCAGTATGTGTGTATGTGTGTATATCTGTAGAGTCAGTATGTGTGTTGTGTATGTGTGTATTGGGGGTACCTGAGTGACTTGCGGGTCATCTCTTCGTCGGTGACGCCGTGGTACACCAGCGTCTCATTCCACACAGGATTCAAGGTGTGCTTCAACGTCTTGGTACGAAGTTTATTCGACTAAACGTACGACACAGGATGACGAAAAGAGAGGAGGAGGGAGGAGAGGAGAGAGGAGAGAGGAGAGAGAGGGCGGAAAGAGGAAGGAGAGACGAGAGAGAGAGAGAGGACAAAGGAGAACAGAAAGAAGAGAAAGAGACAGACGCTAGATGAATACAGACAAAATGTTTTGACATTGGTATATTTAGAAATACAATCCAATAAGCTAATCTTATTTCATTCTTTGAATATTAAATTAAAGGAATATAAAATTCAATTTAATTAGACAAGAGGGCGGAGGGGGTGTGGGGGGGGGGTGGGGGGGGGGGGGGGTGGTGGATCGGGACGGACTCTGAAAGGAAGATAAACTAAACTAATATCTGTAAGGAATAATCACTTGTACTCAGACGTGGGGGAGGTGATACCTTGCTGGCTCCGGGGCAGCAGGTGTAGCTTGACGTAGGGGTCGGCCAGACCGTTGGAGTCCATCGGCTTCAGACCCTGAAGACGAGGAAGGTTTGGAGCGAGTGGGTGTCATGGGAAATTACAATACGCTGTTGTTATCCACGGCATCCCGACAACGTGCAACTCAACGATGTTTATTGGAGTCCTGCGCTACTTTAATCACCGGTACGTTTGCCCTATCCCAGCTGTATCTATCACAAATGGTTGCCTGAGCTCGCAGGCGACGCACTGGCGGGTAACTTTATGATGAGTTCTCGCAGGAGTTTGTGGAGAGGTCCCACACACACACACCCTATATAATGAAGCCGCCAGAGAGCGGCTTGGGGAGATCGGGACATGCTCTGTGGCTTCTCCTGTTCTCCTGCTGCAGACTTCATCTCACTAATTAGCCTGTAGTGGACATTTAAATCCACAACAGGGGACACATCTCTCTGACTTTCTCTCCGTCTCCCCCCCCCGCTCTGTCTTTTCACCCAACAATATATTCACAATAAGACAACAATAACAATAAGATCAGCTGCCAGTTGCGTATTTTCGTCACGTCCGCTCAACCTCTAAGTGTTCCCGTCTGACCTAAAACATCCACGTACCGCAGGCAGACAGAGGAGTATCGACAGGGTCGACTGTGTGTGTGTGTGTGCGTGCGTGTGCGTGCGTGTGCGCGCGCGTGTGTGTGTTTGTTCACCTTGGCTTTAACGATACAGCAATGCAGAGCGTGGGTCTCCTGTTCGTAGAGGAGGGTGAACTCCAGACAGCCCAGAGTAGCTGACAAACAAACAAACAAATAAAATCTTAGGTGACGTATTAGATAAAATATAAGACGATAAGAAAAAAGAAAAATAATTGAACTAGTTGAGGCTATAGACAGGTGGGCTTGTGGTAGCAGTCACTATTAATAACTCCAAAAGCTAATAGTTGAAAAAAATGGCTTCATATCTTTTCTATTCTAACTTTTCTAACTTTCTATGTGTAAAAGACGTCTTCTATACTGCCCTACAAAGCATAACCGCAGTAACTACGCAAAGCATAGTTATGAGAAAAATGGGTTCAAAGTTTTTTATCTTGCCAGCCTAATGGTTTATAGGTATATAAGTGGTATTGCACTAATTGTACACATATTTATGAGGTAGGTTTTATGTCCAAAAATCATGATGACACACCAAGCAGTTCATTTTCAGTTATAACTCAATTTCGACCGAAAGTGTAGTGTACCGAAAGTGTCGAAAAGTGTATAGTTACTGTGGTTTTGCTTTGTAGGGCAGTATACGTCTATTTTAACATCAAAAATAGACGTATAAAAGACATAGAAAAGACGTAAGATATAATATAAGTTATAATATAACATCATTGTTAAATTATATTAAATTATATAAATATCATAGAATTCAACAAGTCTTATAATAATAAAAAAAAGTATATAAAAAGTATAATAAATAACTTATATATATAACCTAAATAAATGTGCAATATGAAATAATCAAAAATAGGTCAGCATAATCCTACTGGAGTCATCAGAGTCGTAGTCAACATCATCCTCTTCTGTCTGCTGCGGTGCAGGACGAGCAGCCACAGGCGTTAGTGCGCACTGGCGGGGCGCTGGCGAGGAGCGGCTGTGTTTTCACCGCGCCGCCTGCAGAGGGCGCTGCGGCGCACCGCTGCAGGGAGCCGCTCTCCACATCTGCTGCAGGTGCTGGGGGAGTTGAGAGGTGAGCACAGCGTGACACTTCTTCACATCTGCTGCTCCCAGTGAACATGAACATCTGGTCAGCAATATTCCTGACGTGTTAATCATGCGTGTGTAAGCGTTACAACAACACGACAGCATCAAAACAACACGATTCTGTGGATGACGACGACACTCACTCACTATCTAAACTTCACTATTTCACTTTACTATTTAAACCACTTAAAAAAACACATCCAAATAACGCTCAACCCTTTTGATTGATTGATTGATTGAAATTCTTTATTGACACATGTACAAAGGTAAGCGTACAAATGTACATCAGGTCAAAAGAATGACACAAAAAAGCCCATGGGCTTATTTCCATTGTGGTCACTTAAGTTTTAATATTTAGTAATTCAGCAGACACCTTTAACCAAAGTGACTAGGAGCGAATTCAGATACATGTTATGGAGGAACAGGTAGGGGTTAAGGATGCTCGTATGCTTGTAGAGGACATTGGGGATCGAACCCAGTACCTTCCAGGCAAGGAATCGGACACCCTAGAAATCTAGTCTATCCTGTTAGTTTGTCATAGGTATCCGGATGTCAACACAACTTTTGTCCATTCATGCATCCATTAAATATTATGTCGCTTCAAATGCATATTTTTTGCTAAAATATAACAGAATGATTTGTGTAACTCACACTTTTGTTGGCTCAGTCTGGCAGTGTTTGGCGCGGCGCCTTGTGAACCGGCCTGGGTTGGTTTGGGGATGGGCGTAGCTCTCTCCATGATTGTAGTTCTCTCCGAGTTTGTAGTTCTCTCTGCGGTTGTTCCGGGAGGCTGTCGTCTATCGCCGTCGCTCCCCGCTGCGGGTCCGACGCCGGGCTCAGAGGAGCCTTGTTCCGGCCCACTGGGTCTCTGTTGCGGCTCTGGGATGATGAGGGCACAAATCATCGTTCATTAACATTATGGTTGTGAAATCAGATTATGAATTATGAACACTAATTATGATAGGTCTATCATAACTTTATAATTAACTTACATTTTTGTTTTAATATATTTCTAGCTATCGTACACTGTGGAGTAGTACACACACACACACACACACACACACACACACACACACACACACATAACTGGAGCTGTGCCCTGAAATGTCCCCATTTTGAAAGAAAATTGTATTTTTTAAATATATAATTCATAGATTTCGAGGATCTAGCTCGCTGATGAATATTAATTTCGAGACAGCTGATCCTAGTACCTTGCGGTGGCGGTGGGTTGCTGCGCTGCGGCGTCTGCTGCTGCAGCGGTCCCCGGTGGTTCTGGGGGGCGCCGGTCTCCCCGCTGGGCTGGCTGGGCTTGGAGAGGGGCAGCAGGGCCGGCAGCACCTGCTGGTTCTGCCCCTTAAAGAACCAGGCCCCCGAGCGCTTCTGGATCTGGGGTGGAGGGGAGGAGAGGAGAAGAACGAGTCGGAAGACACAACGATGCGTTTAGAGACGCCGTACGACCGTCAGCGACGACACACTGTGGGGAGAACCTGTATGAGGGCGGGGATGCGGCGAAGGTCCTGTGCTTGCGGACTCGATTTGCATATATGCGATTGTGTTGTGGCAGGTACACAGTTAAAAAAAAACAAGTTCAGATTTCTCACCTACAACTTCTCGCATCAATACTCAATTCTACAAGTACAAGTACATCGATACTCTATTCTACAAGTACAACCAAGTCTGCAAGCACAAGACGTTTTGCAACGTGGTTACTGTTGTTAAATACTGTTGATGATCAATAGTCGCGTCGGTTGTCGTTTTAGTTTGAGTGTTCTTCTTAGTTTAGCTGGTTTGGAGCAGCGCGTGTCAATGTGTATTTATTGATTCGGTGTTGGGATGATTGACACAAAACTGAATTAATCTAAGGACGGGTTCCCTGAGGCCATCACAGAAATACAGAAATGACTGACATAACCTTCATTGTCATCACCTTTTCGTTGCTTTGTTATTGCTGCACTTTGGCATTTTGTTGCTTAGTGTGCTTTCCTGGTATAATATATTTACCATTATTAGCCTATTTTTGTGATCAAAATAAAGAATGATCGAATCTCTGGTCCCTGTGACTGAGTGAGGGCTCCTAACGCGTTCCTATTCGATGTGTCCATTGTCGCTCACTTCATCTTTATCTACTCGGGTGTTTTAATGGGCGAGGGCTCATCACGCGCTCATGTGTTCGCCGTTGCTCACCTCTTGCTGCTCGCTGCAGATCCGACAGAGCCACACGGGACACGGCTGGCTGTGACTGCAGATCCCACACCTACTACACATGTTCTGCGCACACACACACACACACACACACACACACACGCATCACACACACACACACAAATGTAAAGTCACATACACATATATGTGTGCACACACACACACGAGAGCACACGCACACAGGCACACACACACACAGGCACACACACCACACACGCACGCACGCATGCACGCACGCACGCACGCACGCACACACACAGATTGCACACACACTTTTCCAGTTCAGCTGGCATTAAGCCAGGAGCAGCAGCAGGACACAGGATGCGTTCGAGACAAGGAGGCCACACAGTGTGTGTCACTCACAGCCAATTAGATCCCCGGCTCTCCCTGCCACTACAGTGATGATGACTCCAGGACCCCTACAACACACACACACACTGCTGTCTATATACCGTGTGTCATTTTCCCCCCACACACAGTGGACCTCTACTCTCTCTGCCCCCGCACACACACACACACACACACACACACGCAGCTTTTCATTTGACTTGCTCATTGTTTGCCTGTTGTCAGATGAATGCCCTTATGAATGCCCGCCCACCTTCCTGCACTGAACGCAGAGCACCGGCGAGACCCCCTGCGGCCCGAACGCCTCCCCACACAGGAGGCAGCGGGACTGGCCGTCGCCGCACGCCGTCCGCCTGATGTCATCCAGACGGGTGGAGAGGCGGCTATGGGGGGAGGAGGGGGGGAGAGAGGGAGAGAGAGCGCTTTTAGCATTCGTTTCCAGAGCTTCTTTATTCAAACTCTCAGAATTGGACGGTAGCGCCTTTAGGATCAGATTATTGGACATCTTTGAGAAGCAGAATATCGTGCGTCTGAATTCAGATTCGCAGTCTACCAGCATCAGATGTTAGCATCTCCAGAATCACATTGTTGAATCTGATTCTACAGCTTCTGGATTTCGATTCTCGCTCTTCTAAGAATTGGATACCGGAGCTTTGCAGATGCAAATTCCCCGGTCAGCTTCATGACACACAACATCTGTTTGGCCACTCGTAAATCTAGTCAGAGTGAAAAAAACAAACAAATACCTAATCCTCTGCTGCTCCATGTTCTCCATGATGGACGCCCTGGCGATCACGCTGTTAATAATCTCCTTCTCCTCGTCCGTCAGCTCGGCCCCCGGAGCTCCGGCAGACGTGTTCATGTTCACCTCTAAACACACACACACACACACACACACACACACACACACACACACACACACACACACACACACACACACCCACGCGCACACACACCGTCAACAAGGACAGCTTTTGACAGCAACCGCAGGCGACAGGCATCAGTTTGAGCT
>JAOPHQ010000570.1:467500-470000 GCA_030340625.1 Merluccius polli
CCTACATTCAGATCCTCAGGGCAGAGTGAGAGTGGTCCAATACAGCAGACAGCATCCAGACCATAAAGTCTAGGATGTGGTATGACTCATCAAACAACCCGATAAGGTGCGTGACGGGTGAAGGTCATAGTGATTGCATCCGTGCATTCCCAGGCGTGGATGGAGTGCACTGTGGACGACAACGAGGGACGCTGAACACAAACAGGGAGAAATTGGTCATAAAAAAGATAGAGCGTGATGAATGCGGGTAAGCTGGCTGCTCGGTGGTTTGGGTGCTACAGTGCGCAGTGATCACTGGGATGGAGCACATATATAGATAGGGGCAGATACACACACATGCACACGCACGCATGCACACACACACGCACACACACGCACATACACAAACACACATGCAGGCAAACACACGCACGCACATGCACACATACGCAAACACATATACACATACGCAAACACATATATACACATGCAGAGAAACACACGCACACACACACACTGACTGTGTGTGTGTGTGTGTGTGTGTGTGTAGCCTGCTACAACAGATTACATCACAGTCCTCAGTACACTAATACCAAGAGGCTTCTTTACACTCGTCTGCTCCCTTTGTTTCTCTCTCCTCCCTCCCTCCCTCCCTCCCTCCCTCCCCCTCCTTCCTTCAAATTAGGAGAAATTCATGTTTCACTTAACACAGGACTACTTCAATACAATCGGTGTATCCTGTGTGTGTGTGTGTGTGTGTGTGTGTGTGTGTGCGTGTGTGTGTGTGCGTGCGTGTATAAAATATATCTTTTTTAAAATCTTTTTATCTTTTATCTTTTATCTTTAAGTGTTCAAACACTAGTAGTTTGCATTTCCCCAATGTATAAGATAAATCACTGTCACCCCAAATCACCAGTAATCATCCACAAGATAAATCACTGCCACCCTAAATCACCATAGTCATCCACAAAATAAATCACTGTCACCCTAAATCACCACTAGTCATCCACAAGATAAATCCACAAAATAAATCCCTGTCACCCTAAATCAATCACCAGTAATCATCCACAAGATAAATCCCTGTCACCCTAAATCAATCACCAGTAATCATCCACAAGATAAATCCCTGTCACCCTAAATCACCAGTAATCATCCACAAGATAAATCACTGTCACCCTAAATCACCAGTAATCATCCACAAGATAAATCACTGTCACCCTAAATCACCAGTAATCATCCACAAGATAAATCACTGTCACCCTAAATCACCAGTAATCATCCACAAGATAAATCACTGTCACCCTAAATCACCAGTAATCATCCACAAGATAAATCACTGTCACCCTAAATCACCACTAGTCATCCACAAGATAAATCACTGTCACCCTAAATCACCACTAGTCATCCACAAGATAAATCACTGTCACCCTAAATCACCACTAGTCATCCACAAGATAAATCACTATCACCCTAAATCACCAGTAATCATCCACAAGATAAATCACTGTCACCCTAAATCACCAGTAATCATCCACAAGATAAATCACTGTCACCCTAAATCACCAGTAATCATCCACAAGATAAATCACTGTCACCCTAAATCACCAGTAATCATCCACAAGATAAATCCCTGTCACCCTAAATCACCACTAGTCATCCACAAGATAAATCACTGTCACCCTAAATCACCACTAGTCATCCACAAGATAAATCCACAAAATAAATCCCTGTCACCCTAAATCACCAGTAATCATCCACAAGATAAATCCACAAAATAAATCCCTGTCACCCTAAATCACCAGTAATCATCCACAAGATAAATCCCTGTCACCCTAAATCACCAGTAATCATCCACAAGATAAAACACTGTCACCCTAAATCACCACTAGTCATCCACAAGATAAATCACTGTCACCCATCACCAGTAATCATCCACAAGATAAAACACTGTCACCCTAAATCACCACTAGTCATACACAAGATAAATCACCTAGCGAGACATTGTGCTTCAGTTGAATCTACCTGACAGACGGTATTAGGCCATGTCAGCGTACAAAACAGGGAGGAGTGTGTGTGTGTGTGTGTGCGGGGGGGCTTCTCGTGTCCTCAGACCTGATTTGACCTGATTTCATCTGATTTTACCTGATTTGTCATTGCAGGCACATTGGCTCAGCCAGACGACCTCGGCGTTGTGAACAAAGTCATGGTGGTTATTCAGGAGATGAGAACGCAGGGCCCTCGAGGAATCCCAAATACATCCGTCCCCCGAATTAGAATTCGACATCTCACACACACACACACACACACACACACACACACACACACACACACACACACACACACACACACACACACACACACACACACACATACACACACCTCCTCTAATTCGACCAAACCCCTTCTTTCCGCTCCTCTTTTTTATCATCTGTTATTCCTCAGATAACCCCCCCCACACAGACACACACAACTAACTATGTTAAAAATAATATAAACACATCATAACATAATTACAAAGAAA